>JAZHYW010048299.1:0-10649 GCA_037355805.1 Ixodes ricinus | reverse complement strand
GGTTGGATCCAGCTCGGCGCGACATGCCCGCTTCCCGCCGATACGGAGTTGGCAGGCGCAAGGAAAAGGGAACGCGATACTCTGGTTTTGCAAGCAGCTCCTATAAGTATACTCTCAACCGTACGCTTTAACAGCGCCATTGCGAAACGAGCGTAGACTCAACTTCCCCGGAAATGTACGGAGAAGTCAAATGACCCACCCTTCCTTGACGTCGCCCGCAAACCCTAATCAAACCCATGGCCCCTTTGGGGGTAGGATACAAACCTAAGTAATTAAAAAAATATTTTATATGCGGCATGCGCTGAAGCAAACTCTTCCTCGCCCGAGGAAATTAAGCGCCCCAATTGTTTCTATTTAACAAAACAAATCCTCAAGATTTGTAGACCGTTTAATTAAGTTGCATATACGCGCCTCTTTTTCCTCAAGTATAGCGTGGATATTCGAATTAGGCCATCAATGCGTATAAGGATATAAATATTGAAGGTAAAAGAACGTACGCTTACACCAGTAGTACGCTTATTCATTCAAATTACTAAAGCCATTAAAAATTACCATCCATCAAGAACTAATAGATGGTTTCAATAGAAAACACAACTTTGTACATGCTAGTTTGTAAATATTTGTATTCAATATATCGACAAGTCTGAACACAAACACACATTGAGCAACAAGAATGCCGAAGGCAACTGACAGCGATCACGATTTTATGTCAGGATCCATAAAGCATAAAATTTTACGAGGCACTGCGGAGCCGGTAGATTAGCACGTTCCAGTTTTCATTGGTATGTGCGGTACAACAGAAAACGAGATACGAGATAAAAAAAATATTATACAATAATATGTACGCACGAAGTTCTTCCAGAAAAACAAAAAAATCCACCAGGCAGTTATTTAAGGTGAAATAACTTGTGTGAACGACGATGATTATAAAAACAGACCGTTCGGAAATAGTTCTACTCAACAACGGATTGCCGAGCAAACCGTCCTGCCATTAATAATAATAATAATAATAATAATAATAATAATAATAATAATAATAATAATAATAATAATAATAATAATAATAATAATAATAATAATAATAATAATAATAATAATAATAATAATAATAATAATAATAATAATAATAATAATAATAATAGTTTATTTTTTCGAATGCCACGAAGTATGATTCGGGTCTGTCAAAATCAGAATTGGCTTGTGTGGCTAAACCTCATCCACCAGTGGTACAGTTATAAAAGTCAATTAATTTCAACAGTGTGAAAGGTGCATCATCAAATAAGACGCACACACAAGATTTAAGAAAAAAATGACATTGAAGCATTGGTCAAGTCAAAGTGTCCAGAGTTATTGATATGTGGATAAAGAGTCACATTACGTGTAAAGCATACACACACACATCAAAATATATTTACAAAAAATGAAGCACAGGTCATGCCAAGTTGCCACAGTATACTTGAGTGTAATAAACATCACATCACTGTCCTAAAAAAATCTTTAAAGCACAGTTTAAGACGACGAGAAGATGAATCTGGTTGGTACAGTCACACTAGATTTAAAATAGGGCTCGTAGGGCTTGTTTCAATTTTTTTTTTTCGAGTCCAACTCCAACATTCTTTCAGGGAGACTGTTGAAAATGTCCGGCACATAAAATATTCTTTGTCTTCTGCCACACCTCGTTGACATTTTCGGTACCTCAAAAAACGAGTGGTATGTCTGAGTGTCCGAGGTGCGATGTGGGGAACTTTAAAACTGTTATTCCAAAAATGTCTTAAAACAACCGTCTCAGTAAACAATGTTTGAGATAATGGAAGGTTCATATGATGATTTTTTTTTCTGTTTCGGCATCAGTGCCGTATATAATACTTCTAAACATTCCAGTCAAAATACTGTCAATTTTCTTTTTCCCATAACGTAGAACAGCCACCAAAAAATGCTTATTCCATAGCAAATAACACTGTCTGCCAAAGTATTAATAACCATTATTGGAATCACCAGCTGAACATAAGAGAATATAAACACACACAAAATTATACATCCACACTGCTGGACTAGCAATCTTATGTTCAGCTAGTAATCCCAATAATTATGAACCAACTTGCTCAGCTTCAACCCGTACTACTAATAACCATCTTTTTAACATATTGCGTAACAAGAAACCTCATATTATAAAGTAGACAGGAAACACGTCTGAGCTTTTTACATGCAACTCCCATGTGCGTATTCCATGAAAGGTCACTATCGAATTCAATACCTAGATATTTCACATGGTCCACACAACCCACTGGAGTGAATCCACACGAGGGACAGATTGATGAATGTAAGAATAGTGGCGTATCTGGAATAACAACTTTCAACGTATTCCGGAAACACACTAGATATGTCTTTGTGCTGTTAATTGTTAAGTCATTTTGCTCAAACCACTCAATCTTGAAAATGTGTGGTTTCACGTTGGAGAGGAAAAATTGATTTTTCTTATTCTATATGTCGCAACAAGAGTACGATGTCGTCAGCATACTCATACAGTTTGCAGCTAACAATTGAATTTGACATGTCATTGACCAACATATTCAAAAGTAACGGAGACAAGATGGATCCTTGTGGAACTCCGAATTTTATGGCGACCTTTCGAGCCTCTTTTGTGGCCTATATGAACTTGTTGAGAGCGTCCAATTAAATAATCTTTTAGTAGCTCCAGAAATATACCTCGGAAGCCAATATGATAAAGCTTTTTGAATAGAATGCTATGGTAAACACTGTCGAATGCCTTTGAAACATCGACAAAGAGGGCACATACGACTCTCATTTTTTTCGAATGCGTAATGTAATTCATCTGCAAAATCTTCAAAGTAATGGCCGACACGTAGCCACGTGTCGGCTTGATGGGAAGATGACGAGTTATCGGGTCGATTGCTTGTATGTTTATCTCGTTTCAAGTTTACTTGCTGACTGGGGCAGAAGTAAAAATTCTGTTGAAAGCGCTGTGTCTATGTGTTTCCTTTTACTGGTCCTTCATCTTTTTGCGCTGTTTTAACCCATGCGAAAGAAACTTCTGTACCCAGAAAGAAAATCGTATCACACAGGTTATCATCGACGTTAATTTCAGTTAAAACCAAAAAATCAAAAACTGTGCAACTATTTTTAACGAGTACTGAGAACTGATCCCAGTATTTTCTTAGACTTCTGATATTTACGTGCAATAATGTAAACGTTTCTCCAGAATTAGGACAGAACACTTCATGGAAAGATGACGAAGTCGGGACATTTAAAAAAACCGTTCTTCCATCACTCTAGACCATCTTGTCAATGCCATTTACGCTATTAACGCGAATGACCGGAGATCCTTCCTTCTTCTTTGCAAAAACGTTTGCGTTTTTCCCCCACACGAACCGATATTGCTTCACCTTACCTCTAAATCTAGCCTTCCAAAATAGTACCTTGTTGATGCGAGTGAGATTTTTGTTAAAGCATAGTATAGGGAAGCCGGGCAGAGATCTCAGTTTGCCTCGTGATGCCATCCAGGACTCTTTGTTGGTGACGGAGTTAAACCTTACATCACTGGAGGAGCGAAATTTGAATCCCTCTTCGGAGGCAGGCGATGAACCGTGGTTATGTCTAGAGGGTTGAAAGTCCGTAATGTTTAGGCTACAGGCCAGGTTGTCAAGCAAATCACGAACGTTCTCGGTTTGTTTGTGAGGTAATCCGTGGATTTCCCTGTTTTACTTAATCGGCTGTACTGATCGGAGTCATTCAGCTCTGCCTGTAATCGGCGTATTTTGGACCTCTGCTCGGTAACTGCTGATGTCAGAACGCGTACCTCACTTTTTAAGTCTTTTATTTCACTAACATTGACTTTTACCTGTGCCAACAATGAATCGTATTGCGCGGAGAAAAACCCAACGATTTCTGGAGGCCCCTCACCGCCTCATTTAACGTTTCGGCAACCACTTTACTGTTAGCAAATCATTAATTTTTGCTGGAAGTAGCGACAACTCATCAACCTTTTCCTTCAAAGGGAGGAGCACGTGCAACTTGTCATTGATCGCATTCAGTTGGAGAGACAGGTTGCCTTCGTTGATCATCGTATTTGTACCCAAACCGCAAAAGCTGTTGTTGTTCTTATTATTTTTCTTAGCGCGGCATTTGAGGCAAACCCAGCTCTCCCTCTTTGCCTTGCCCATGTGTTAAACGTAGCATCCGCAAATCCCGCTCACGTTGGTGCAAGATGGTAGGCGCCGTGACACTCAGATCAGCTCAAAACTCGTCCGTCTGAACGCACAGCCTTCTGGCATCCGCAGCATAAAGACGAATCGCTTGCTAGAGGGAAGCCATACCGCGTAGCGAAGCGGACATTTTTTCGGTAGCTACAATGAGGAAGGGCAGCCAAAAGCTCCAGTAAAGAGGCACCGTCTCACCGGACGTAAACGTAGAGTACAAGCACACCACGTTGCATAAAATCAGGAAGGCACTTATGACCATGCGTTGAAGTTTGCGTTGAAGTTTGCGCCCAGTAGGTGTATCCAAGGGCACGGCTGCAAACCCAGCGCTGAAGTAGCCTTAAGAAGGCGAAGCCAGCCGTCGGATCAGGATGGTGATCAAGATGATGATCAAGATTGCGATCAGTGAAGGTGGTCAAGCGATTGCCCCAGACGATATTGCCGGCTGCTTTCGATGGAAGAGCTTCGAGCCGCAAATCCAGGAACTTCCTCCGCCTTGTTCAGATATGTAGGATGTCGCCAGCGGTCTTACATCGACGACACTATTGAACGTACAGAGAGAATTATTCACTACGATCAAAAGGAACGACAGATCCAGGTGTCTTCTTCCTTCTCCAATAATAATAATAATAATAATAATAATAATAATAATAATAATAATAATAATAATAATAATAATAATAATAATAATAATAATAATAATAATAATAATAATAATAATAATAAATAATAATAATAATAATAATAATAAATAATAATAATAATAATAATAATAATAATAATAATAATAATAATAATAATAATATTACGCTCATGTTTTTTTCGATATTTTCGGGCCCGTCGTAGCCAAAGAAGGCTTGTGGGACGTGGCCCGGAAGAGGTAGTAAGTGATTATGTACATTTGGTTAACAAACTAACACCGATAAACAATCATAGTTGTCCGTGGTGGGGGAGGGGAGGCGGCGGGCAGTCAGTCACTTTGTACATGGCACGGATAGAGAGGTGAATCACAGTGGACCGGTAGAAACATTGTTAGATATATGTACAGGTACATGTAGAGATACACACAAAAGATACATATAGATTTGTACATGCCACTGACAGAGATAGTCAATCACAGTCGACCGCTAGAAACACTTTAGAGATATCTATATAAAATAAAAAGGTTCTGACAAGGTTGTCAAGAAAAAGGCAGCGAAACATTAACGAGTACTTAAGGTATAGTCTCATCAATTAGGAATTTTTTTAGTTGCCTTTTCGAGGTAAGCGTAAAAATGCCATCAGGAAGCGAATTAAATATTTTCGGGACATAAATATCACGAGTAGCTTGCCCGTAGCGAGTATAAGAACGAGGTACAACATAGCGAGGACTATCTCTTAGAACTCGGGAGGACACGAATGTTTTTTTGAAATCATCCATCCAAAAAGTGGCGCAAAATTACTGAATTCACGAACAACTTTTGGAAGGAAGGTAAACCAAGATATCAAAGATACTTCCGCATTCTGTCAAATCGCAGTTATATGCCACGCTCTTTCAGTAAGTTCCGCAGAATATTATTGATGAATCCATCAATGTTTATTATAGTGCCCAGGAACAACCTTGCGGTCTTGGTACTGGCACACTTGATGGAAATCAATATATAAAACACACAAATACAGAAGAGCAATGCACTATACAGTAACTGCATATAAAATTACACAACATGCACTTGAGCTGAATGATAACAAGAAAAAATGTCTAGGTCTTGTGTACAATGATGAGAAATTGCAGTAATGTAAAAACAAGTTTGACATGGCACTCAAAACGAATAATATACGAGGAAGTAGCACAAACACAGACCCAACAATGTCTGTGCTCTCCGAAATCAATCTTAAAGTGAAGCACAATCATTATTCATTCGCAGGACAGGTCTTCAATAAAATAACAAATTCTGCAGCACAAGTCAAAAGTATCGAGTTTCTCAGAGTACGGGTTATAACACTCAGTCAGTCCTTGTCAATTGGGCTTAAAAGACAAAAATTTTTGGAAATATAAAATGATGATTGATTCCGAGTAGACACACGTGGAACCCTAAGGCAGACTTGAGACAAGAGACTTGGTGAATTATTCGAACCATGCAACGCTTTAAACGAAAACAATAGTTTTAAACGAAAACAATAGGTCCGCCTTCTGCCGATGCCGGTGCAGGCTTAGCAAGTCAACACGCTCTAACGTTGCGTCATAAGTAGAACAATGAACATCCTTCATAAGGTAGCAATGTTTAAAGATGGAAAACTCGTTCTCTTTCCAAACCTCGTTTGATTTCCAACGAGTCAGTTTTAGAGATTCCGTTCCACACGACTTAGGCATATTCTTACTGGGGCATGCATAATGAGCGGTACAACGTGAGAAGCGCAGAAGGATGCTTGAAGTCTTTCGTTAAGTGGGAGGCAACACCCAGCGTGCGTAGAGACGAGTTAACGAGCCTAGCTATGCGACTAGAGAATCGAAGGCTAGGATCGAACTTAACCCCCAGATCTTTCAATCATTGCACATACCCGGGACAGGGGTTCACCATGAATACTATATGAGAAAAAATATATTCTGTGCCTTCCTGAGTAAATGTCAACTTTGGTTTTATGCACGGTTTACGTAGAAGAATTATTGGTTGATGCACCACTTAAACAAAGAAGATGCACCTTCCTGAAGGCTAGCGAAATCATCGAAAGTAACTATTTCTTGGTAAATTTTAATGTCATCAGCGTATTGCAGTGAACGAAGAATTAGAAATAGCATCGTTGTAGACGTTACTACGAAAATTGTGAACAGGAGCGGCACTAGGACAAATCCCTGAGGAACGCCAGAACTTTCTCCGTACAATGAAGAGCTCATGATTCTTGACTCGAACGTACGCTTTCCTGTTTGACAAATAGCTTTGAAACCAGTCGTATACTGTACCACGAACCTCGTAGGCGGAAAGCTTTGATAAAAGTGATCGGTATGATTTACAACGCCAAATGCCTTGTTAGGTCAAAGTAGACCACGTCTAGCTGACCTCCTGTTGCAGACTACCTGGGATCCGGTAGACATGAAAACTTACAAGATTTCTGAGTCGTTGATCTGCGTCGGTCATAAAGCCTCCCCGATTAGGGAGGGTTAGGTTTCGAAACGTTGTAAGACAACAACTGATGAATGACTGTTTCAAAGAGTTTGAAAAATGAAGCGAGAAGGGAAATCGGTCTCACAGATGAGAACATAACCTTCTTTCCTGACTTCCGAATCGGAATCTTCCACATTTCGTGGGAATACTCCTGACCTTAATGAGTTGTTAAATATTGCACATGGTGTAGGTGTGAGTATATCTTGAAAAGTTTTGAGAATTGAGGATGGTATACCATGTGCCCCGCAGATGGCGTGGCTTTCATCATCGCCATAATAATAATAATAATAATAATAATAATAATAATAATAATAATAATAATAATAATAATAATAATAATAATAATAATAATAATAATAATAATAATAATAATAATAATAATAATAATAATAATAATAATAATAATAATAATAATAATAATAATAATTTTATTCCACATATCAGAAATATCACAGTACAAATGCGGGTCTGTCCAAGCCAAAGGAGGCTTGTGGGACAGGACCCGGCAGCCGAACGGCGAGGCTGGGAAGTGAATAAAGTCAAAAACACACACACAAAAAAGAAAGACAACTATGGGCGAAACTAAAACACGACGACTAAGACATGCTACATTTTTAAGTTGATCAGCATTTTTCTCAATTTTCTTCTTGTGGTACATTCGAAGATACAATCGGGCAGTTTGTTAAAGATAGTGGGCACATAATGGGAACGGAGTCTTTTTCCATAACGCGTAACACAACGGGTGGTAACAAAACGGGACGTCTGACGGAGATTCCTGCTGGGGACGAAAGCGCATTTAAAGTTGTTACTCCAAAAATGGTTTAACACTACCGTTTGCAGAAACAAGGAAGAAAAATTTGGCATCCGCAAAGACTCGAATATGTCTATGTCAGTTGAAAGGTCAAGGTGATACCCCACGCTTCTTAGCATGCCCCTCAAAATACGGTCAACTTTTGTTTGCCATAACTCTGCGCAATTACCGAACAGAGTAATTCCATACCTTAGCAGGCTGTAGCCAAGGGCAAACGCAACAGACTTTCTTACAGAAAGCGGCATAAACACTTTGCAACTGTAAAGTAAGCAGCTAATGCTTCGCAGTTTACTACAAATGTGCGATAAATGTGAATTCCACGCCATATCCCAATCAAAAAACACTCCCAAATACTTCACATTGTCAACATATTCTAGTGGTGAACAAACACAGTTCACGCAGCTCGGCTTGTGCAGTACCACTGGCAAATTGAGGTTTACCTTTTTTAGTGGATTTCTAAAACAGAGTAGTTTCGTTTTTGATGTATTAACTGAAATTAAATTTTCCTCGAACCAGCCCATTATTTGCATGGCATCATGCTCCAGGAGATGTACAGCATGATCATATTTTAGATGACGCGACACAAGCAACGTATCGTCAGCATATTGAAAAACACTGCAGGTGGTTACTGCGGCAGAAATATGTGTGCTATATACACATAATAATAATAATAATAATAATAATAATAATAATAATAATAATAATTTTATTTGCCCATACTAGGAATGCAATGTTATATGTATGGACACATCAAAGCCAGCTAAAGGCTTGTGTGATGACACCCCAAAAAAATTAAAAAAACGATAAGATCGGCAAAAATGCAAAAATATAAGAAAAAAATAAAAAAAAAACGACGAAGCAAAGGGAAACATTGTCAGGACAGAAAGGTATACATAAACGTTATCAGGAACTTGGTTAGTAGCAATGAAATGAAAGTAATAATCAGCGACAAGCCAAGAGCTGAGCGCGATCTGGAGAGGAGGAAGCAGACGGAAAGTCTGGAGAAGCAGCAGGAGGCTTCTCTCCACTCCAAGCCATCCGCCCCTCACCAGCCCGCACGTCACCACCAAAATGCCGCTAATCATAGCAAAAAAAAAGGCAAATAAAGAAATAAACATATTTAGCAGAACTATACTCGAAATGAAAACACGACGCTGGAAAGACAGGATCAAGGAAAAAAAGTAGAATGGAAAGTCGTAATTGTCATCAGAGAGTGACAAAGAAGAAAAAGAAAGAAAAAAAGAGTGAATAAGCAAATTAATATCAATATATAAAAACGAGAAAACAAAAGCTGAAAACACAGTTACAAAATGACACTACATGGCATGAAAGGAGCAAAACAAATTTAAAAAAGAAAAGAGAAAACAACAGAAGACATGCGAAATGTCATCAGAACCGCTGGGGCAGCAAACAGAGAAAAAATAATAGCCCTTGCAAATTCATCACTATGCACACACTGGTACTAGGCTTGCACTCAGTAATATTCAAGTCAACACATTTCAGTTCTTTCTTCAATGCCTTCAGTGAGTGTGATGTCCAGGATTGAGTCCGGCAGAGCGTTGAATACAGGTCGGAACATAATAATCAGCGTGCGTAACTCTACCATAACGGGTCCAACAACGTACACGTTGAAACGAGGGGTGCATCGCAATGAGCGAGTCGGAAGTGACGGTGTTTTGAAATCCTTATCTCCAAAAGTTGCGGTAATATAACCGTTTGAATATAAAGTGAACGGAGGTTTGGCAATTGGCGAGCTTTGAAAATAGTTCCCGAGTTGTTGACAAAGGCCATTGTGGCAACGCTGGTAAGTATTCCTCTCAGTAGGGTATCAACTTTGGTCGGCAAGCGACCATTATGAACAACTTCAAAAAAACGGTTGCTGCCGTACCGAATGACACTGCAAGCAAGTGCGAGAGCCATCAGCAGCCTTACACCAACTGGTATAAAACCTAGTGTTATAAAGCATGCAGCGATACGACACGAAGTTTACTACATAAGTATAACATATGTGTGTTCCACGACATATCAAAAATCGATAATAACGCCTGGGTGACTTAACATGATTAACTGACTCAATTGGTGTACATGTACATGGACTGGCTACTTAGACTCGGTGAAGAAGGAACTCAACATTGGCAGGGTGGCTTTTGAGAGGATTCCGAAAATACAACTAGCTTCGCTTTAGGACCTATTAATGTCCATCATGTCTCTCAGCAAACCAGTCCGCCGGAGTATGGGCGGCATTTTCCTCGAGTAGAAGTTGAAAGAGTCACGGTGAAATTAACATGACGCGACACAAGAAGGGTATCGTCGTGCGCGCTGGTAGTCAGCAGAGTGTCGAACCGGAACCGAACCGAACCGAAAACCGGAACTGAACCGTTATTTTAGCCGAACCGGAACCAGAACCGAACCGAAATCTTCGCCGCCATCTTGGAACTGAACTGGAACTGAACCGGAAAAAATAACGGTAACCGGTTCAAA
>JAZHYW010048295.1:0-81853 GCA_037355805.1 Ixodes ricinus | reverse complement strand
GTACTTCGTTCGTTACGTATTGCTCGAACTTTCGAATTTATTATGCTGCAAAATTCGATGCTTGTCGAACTTTCGAACTTGATAGACCAAAAACTCCGATGATTTTCGAACTGTCGATTTCTTGCACTAAAAAGTTCGAAGCTTCTTCGAAATTTCGACCTTTCTACGCCAAGAAATTCGTTAATTTTCGAACTTTCTAGACTTATTTATCAAGAGAATTCGAAAAGTTCCGAACTTTCGAATTCCTGAAAAATCAAAAGGTCGACGAACTTCGAATTTTCGGGGTAGAAGTTCGACGTTCGTCGAACTTCGAAAGACCGGCGGACGGTTTCATTTGAATTCAAGTAGTGAGGTACAGTCGTAATTTTTTCTTCTCGAATTTTTACATGCGGTGCTGCGTTCCTCACGAAATATAATGCCGCTTATTACAATGTTCTGGCAAGCTCAGTTTTAAAGAAATAAATTCCCGAAGGGGCGAGGAACGACGACGGGCTTTTGACGATTGTCGTTTGTGCCATATTTGAAGCGCGCTAAAGCCGAAACTATTTACGGTAGAGATGTTAAACTTTTTAAGAATGATCTATGATTAGCCTAGGTAAGTGTCGTCTTAAGAAGTGATTATTGTTATTCAATATGAGTTTCGAAGAAATGTCCAAACATGTATCTACGGGCAATTATGTCCTAAACGTGGTGTTTTGTTTTCCTCTAAGTTGTTTGAGGTATCGCATTTAAATTAACACCATTGAAAGGACATATAATTGCCATCTGCAGAATACAAAATAATGTGGAATGAGGAATAAATTAACTCATGGGGGAAGATTTCTAATAGTAGTCAAGTTCAACACGTCATTAATTTTTTTTTTTGCGTTACGTTTTGGGAAGTGTTTTTTCTAGCCCGTAGACATTTTGGTAGGAGAAACTTGTTTCGAAGTTCTGAGCTTCTGAATATGCAAGAATACAACACTTCCGGCGGGATCTTTATAGTTATTTTTTTTCTCCAGCTTTTTACCCCTGCATCCATTGTTATGTTTATTTTTTTTTTTTACCAATGGCACAGTTATTTAGGTCGAAAAGACATAGCTTTGAACTTCCGAACCTCTAAGCATGTGACAAGTAGTGCCTTCTGACAACGAGTTTCCGAAAATGACGATTCTACGCGACAGTAGCCATACATATACATAAATAATTTCAGATTGAAAATAAGCTCGACTACGCCCTCTTTCCCCGTATTGTTTTCTTTAACAGACCGAAATATCTGGAAGGAGCGAAGGGGGGCTAGAGCACCCCCTCCCCCCGTTATTTCCTCTTCCGACGCCACTTGTATTGTCAGAACGCTCCGCGACCTCGAGTTGTGTCGGACTTCTGTGCTTTTGCGAGAGCGTTTCCTGCGTCCCGGAAAAATAACCTCCAGGATAATTACAAACTAAACTTACTATATCCCAGCGTCACTCGGGCGGCGTTCGATCGGATTACTACCAGCGTGCAAGGGGTGGGGAGGTTTTTTGCCAGGTCGCTTCAAGGTTTTTTGAGCCTTAACCCTACTGAAAAAAATTATATGAATCTATATAAGAACTGATATGAAAGTATCCAAAACTGATATGCGACATATGAAACTGATATGAAATACCCAAAAACTGATATGCGATATATGAAACTGATATGAAATAACCAAAACTGATATGTGGCATATAAGAACTGATATGAAATATCCAAAAACTGATATGCGACATATGAAACTGATATGAAATACCAAAAACTGATATGCGATATATGAAACTGATATGAAATAACCAAAAACTGATATGAGGCATATAAGAACTGATATGCAACATATGCCAACTGATATGAATGTGTCCAATAAACATATCAGAAATAATTTCATATAATGTTTTTCAGTATACGACTTGCCGCAGTGGAGCGGCTTGATATACTGGCTCAAATAATTACGGCATGAGCGTTTACTTTTTATTAAGAGATTCATCCCCTGAGCCGTTCAAAATACTCTCATAGGTATGACATTACTGAAAAAATCCAACATGCTGAGAATATTATTTATTGTTAGGTGGTCACCGAAAAACCGTACTTACAAAGCGACCTGTATAAAAGGCGGAAACGCAGAGCTCAGAAGTAGTTATTGGGTGTGCTGTTGATTTCATGTTTGTTGTGCCGTGTATGTGCTATGCAGCTCAATGTATATATTCAGCTGATGCTAGTGGTATGCATAATGTATCTAGATGGTGGCGTGAGTAAATAAAAATATTTTTGTAGCACTTGAATGGGTTGGTATCTAGCGCCACCTAGCCGAGTGTAACTGATATGCGGCATATGAAACTGATATGAAATAATAAGTTCGGATATGAAAAAGGTGTCCAATAAACATATCAGAAATAAATTATATAATTTTTTTCAGTAGGGAACCTCCTGCCCGCCCCTGGCCGTTTCGAACTAGATGAGTATCGTAAAACAGTGCGTTCGTGTGATCACTACTGCGCTATGCACGTTAAAGACCCCCCCCCCCCCCCGGCTGGCGGTCAAAATTACTGATCTATGGTCATACGTCACTCTGCACTGGCAAATATTCCAGCACATAAAAAAAGATTCAAAATCTTCGAAGTTTTTTTTTTTATATAAGCTTTAAAGGAGAATCGAAACCTTCGAACTTTTCGAATTTTATGTAGAAAAAAATCGAAATCTTCGAAGTTTTCGAACTTTATGTCTATAAAAATTCGAAGCGTTCGATTTTTCGAATTTTATATCCAAAGAATTTCGAGATCTTCGAATTTTTCGAACTTCAGATCCCGAGAAATTAAAATTTTTCGAATATCTCGAATTTTTAAGTTAGGAAAGGTCGAAATCTTCGAATTTATCGAACCTCAAGTAAAAAAATATTCAAAATATTCGAACCCGAAATTTTAGAAACCATGAAAGCTTCGAACTTTTCGAATTCGAAACTCCACTGTGATCGAAAGTTGCGAATTTTTCGATTTCGAACCTCGGTCGGTACGAAAATATCGAAATTTTTCGAATGCGAACCTCAGTTCGCTTCGAAAATATCGAAACCTTTCGAAATCGAACCTAGGGTGGTTCGCGACATCCCTAGCTCTAGTGAAAAGGAAAATGGAAGACGAAGTATTAAAGGAAGCATGTTGATAGTCAGCGGTGTGTATGTCTTTTCCTCTCACGGTTTTTCTAATTTGTAATTGTTCAGCTTACCCTATTCAAGGAAAGTACAATACGTGAGCAGCGATCGTTGAGCCTCCTCAAACATTGGGGAAAGGAATGAACGAATGCGCTGCATTCTAAACATCTCGTTTAAAGTTATACTTCCCAAGTCGGGTCGCTCTCAGTAATAGGTAATTGCAAAGTAATTTGTTATTGTAATAAATTACCTTTCATGTAGTAGTAATTGTAATAAATTACCTTTCATGTATTAGTAATTGTATTAAAACTAAATTTGGAGCAAAGTAATTGTAATTGTAATTAAATTATATATTAGAAGTAATTTACCTATATATGAGACACGGCGCGTGCCGCTGAAGGGATCATGGCGCCATCTTGTTTTAACAACACACACTATAAATCAAAGCGCCATCTGATGTACAGATGGCATACTACAACACTACAGGCCTCCACTGGGTATGCTATCACTGTGGTCGACTCCACGCTAGCTGGATCTTCGTTCAAAAGCCACGGCCGTCTTCGCGGGCAAGGTAAGGCGTCTACATTTTGACCATTCAACCGGTTTCATACGTGCACACAGGCATAAATACGTGCTTTATAGGCATTAAAATTTTATTACGTGCTTCATGGGAATGCATATGAGCTAACTTGAGCTCTCTGCGATTATTTTGCGGTCTTTGCGGGCTCCTCAGCGCGATTCCGAAACTATACGAATTATTAACGAAGCGCCCGTCTTGGTAAATATCGTGCTTTCGGCGCGCGCTCTGCGAGCGGATTCCCGACAGACTGGCCTGTGACCTTGCACCCATGATTGCCTCTCCTTCCTTTTCCGACTACATCGCCTACACACACACGCCGTAGCTCTCGAGAAATGCGAGCGATATCTCCGCGTGCGGCTTGTTGATCTGGCTCCTGAAGCCGGCGGAGGGCTCGCCGAGCGAACCGGTCCGTTGGCTCCGTGTCAAAGTGAGGGGGCGCGTCTGATCCGGAGAACTTTTATGCGTGCTCCGGAGAAGTTTGATCCGTAGTCACTCGCAAAACTTCAAGTTCAATGTTTGCGTTAGCGTTGTCGTCACAGTCACGAAAACCGTTGCGCCAGCAGTACTTCATAAACATAGATACGGTAGAAAGTTATGAGAATATCAGAGGGATGCGATGCTGTGACTATCGGCCTTGTGTGGGCCGATAAGAATGGACAACTCAGATGTCAGGATAAGACTGCCTCGGTTAAGTAAGAGTATTGAAAAAGGGGCAGCAAAGGAAGTGTTTCGCGGTCAATGGCATTGTATGGCACGTTTACTGCCTTGGTTCATTTCGTGTTGTTATTTATAGCCGAAAGGGGCAAGGGAAAGGCAGGTGGCAATGATGCTTACATAGATAGCTTGTCTGCCCGGATCTGGTAATCCGTCTTCCTGAACGGTTGTTCACCGCCGAGCTCAATGGCTCAATACGCCTCGCAAGTTGCCTCATTTTCGAGTTACGCGCATAAGAAAGGAGGCGCGAAGGCGGGAGAGGAGGTTGTTGACGATTCCGACTGAGCACCGCCCTCGCACATATCGGGAGGGGAGCTTGGGGTAAACAAACATCGGCGCCGGCATTGGCGGTCGTGCCGTAGGGGCGACCCAGGTGTCGCTGACCCCAGTGACGCCACTGACTCAGACAGGACATGTTTAGCGAAAAAGTTAAACAGCGCCAAAGATAACGGACGACAAGAAGACGAAGTGTACAAACAGCGCTGACTCTCCACTGATTGATTGAGAGAAAACACAAATCGACACGCATCACGGATCCTCAAAAATACATCAAATCACTGCCCCCGCACGTGTCAAACCTGCTCAAGACTGCCAAACGCATTTTGTTTTTTGCTTCGAAATATAAAAAAAGGCTTTTAAAATTTCTCTAGTCATTTGCTGACTGTGTTCTCCTAAGATACTCGTTTTTATCAAGAAACGTGTTTGCAACCGCACCTATCACATTGTACATCAGTTCGCCTTCTATCGCATTATTTGACAGAGTTGGCATTCTTGAGCAGGTTTAACACGTGCGGGGAGCGGTGACTTGATGATTTTTGAGGATCCGTGATGCTTGTCGATTTGTGTTTTCTTCCAATAAATCAGTTGAGAGTCGGCGCTTTTCTTTTTCATACACTTCGTCCTCTTGATTGTTTTTCTTTTGGCGCTGTTTTACTTTTTTGTTAAACGTGTACAACCAACACGCCCAACTTTCCACCATATGACTCACAACATATCGTCGCCATCTCTCTCCTTATCGGAGAGGGAGGCAGCCTGCCTGAGGCCAGAGCTGACGGCCGTGGCAACAAGAAGGAATGTTCGTTTATCAGAGGGTAAACCCTCTGATAAACGAAGAGGTATTGATAAACTTCATTATCAGTAGTAACCGGCTGCATTTTAGAGTGGCCAATATCTCCACTCATCGAAAAAGAAAAGTTCCAGGCAGCGGCAGTATGGTTCGCCCGATAACAACCGGTCGTGATGTGATCAGCTGTATTAGGCCATGTGGTTCCCTAATTTAGTCTGGTTGCATTCTCCTCAACCCTGACTTGTGTCGTGTGCTGTGCCTGTGTTGAATGTTTTTTTTTATCACACGTGTTTATCTTGTTGAATATAAGCACCCAAAGCAACTAAAAATTTTCTGGAAGACTGTGTGCATGCCTTTATGTGAATGCATTGTCCTGCATGTTTAGTTGTCTTATGCCAGCATTAAATTTAGGCGAAGTTTGATCGAATTGCTACTAGTTTGCATATAATTAGGAAGTACCTTCACGTGACCGTTTCAGGGCTTTTCGATGAACCGTTCAACCAGTTCAACGGATGTTTCATAAGTTGCGGCAAATAACGAGTAATACAGGTAGTACCGTGAGTACCACAGCACTGAGAAAAGGGTATATGTCACGGCGTAAAAGAAATGGGCAGTGTTTCCAGTAAAATTTGTAGCACATTTCGCGATTTTTTTTAGATAATTTCATGAAAACGTAGTTGGAAACTGAGGAATTTTGTTTTCCATCCGTGAAATTCAGACTTGGAACTTTTAATCAAAACTTTCCAATTTTTCGAACTCGAAAAAATTCGAAATATTTGATTTGCCGAACTTGAATTTGGAATGAATTCGGAACGGGAAACGCAATGTCGAGTGCTGGCGAAAGAGTGCGATACCCTCGCTACACGGGCGCTCTCAACTGCCATTGAGTCAATGACAGTTGACTGAATCGCGATCGGCCGGAGTTAGTTACACGGCGGCGCCAACTGCCATCGAGCCGCTAATGATAGTTGAGTTCGATTGAGCTCGAGTACCTCAGTTGACTACCCCCATCAACTCAACGGAGCTCCTTCAAGATGGCGACCACAAATTCCGGTGCGAGGACGTCAGCAGCGTCCGCGAAAGGAAACGGCGGCCAAAAGCGGTTGATTTGGATGAGCGATATAACGCTGACCCTCACATCACCCTGGGAAGATAAGCTCGCCTCTCTTTGCGGAGCGAAACGAAATGCGGCCATCTTCGCTCGCATCACCGAACTTCTCAACTCGGCAGTAGCGAGCGCCGACGTTGAGCCAGTCGAGCTTTTCATCGTGAAGGGAGTGAAGCTCAAAGATAGAAAATCTTCGCCAAATCTACCGGTATGTAAAACGTCTGACGCGAGCAAGTAAACTAGCGAGCATTATAGCTCCTGGAAGGTTATTATCAATGTGTTGTTTCGCTGTCTGCGTTGGCTTTGACCTCATTTGTTTTTAGGTCCACTTTGAAACAAGATTTTTTATTATTCTTTGCTATGCTAGCTCGCAAATACAACAAAATAGTGTGTTGATACTTTTTTCATTTTTGTAAAATATTCTTCATTTTTCAAAATATGGTTTTCGTTGGTGTTGGTCACGTGACGTGTATCCCAACTGGGTTCGGGAAACCTGTCAAAGTGTAGCGCCGAACAACTCAGTAGGGATGAATGTCAGCTGGAAAGTTCTGACTGTTGTTGACTCAATGACAGTTTAGAGCGCCCGTGTAACTGGGGTATGCGCCAGTCAGCTAAGGTCACGGTCAGGGCGTTGTCTACTACACGCGGTAGCTCGGATATTCGACCTATGACTTTAAGGAGTGGGCTAGGGCAAGACTGACTAGGCAAAGTCATTCTGGCCTCCTTATAATTCACAATAGGGGTAGGGTTATACGCGAGTATTCTGGATGTACGGAGAATTAAGCATTCCTTCTCGGTCATTCACACGGCATTACTCCACCTTTAAAAGTTCATCGCCTCGATGCAACCTTAAATAAGTTAAGACAAAGCTAGAAACCAAATAACAGCAAACAGTAAACCGCGGTGTCGTCTGAGCCATACATAGTTTTCAGACCTATCACTGTTAGCAAAAATGTACTACTCCTCTAGAAGTGTAAACCGTTGTTCTAGGGCGACCCTCTAAAATAATGTTCGTTTTGCTCGCAAAGCTCGGTGTATTCTGTTTACACGCGAGTTGTCCTAAAAATGGAACATATTTGAACCTGTACTTCGTTCCGCAATCAGACGCCTTGGGGTGTTATTTTACGATGGCCGCGCAATTAAAAAATGGCGGCCGCTTGACGTGAGCGCTTTACACGGCTTTTGGGTTTGGGCTAGTTGGTCTATACTGATTCCAAAAAACACGCGATGGAATATACTGATTCTGTCACCAACCTGGTGTACCAGACCGTCTTTAGTTGAATGATAAAGCACGTGAGCAAAATCTGCGTGCGCAACAACGCGGGAGGGAGGGAGAGGGGGGGGTGCACCTTGCTGACCATTGTAGGACAGGGGGGTGGCAAACCTGACCTAAATTCTACGGAGTTTTTAAGAAAGGCAAAATATAATACCACAGGAGATTATAGAAGCGTTCTATATAAAAAAGCAAAAAAAAGGCAATCGCGTCAGCGCTTTATTTGTCTGTCTCCTTCAAAGTGAAATGGCATTTATGGATGGCTGTCTGAGTGTGCGATTGGGTGTGATGCGGGTTGGGCAATAATGTGTCTTGTTAAGAATGGAACCTTCGGCAACCTTCTCCCGAGTTTCAACGCTGCGGAAACGAGTCATGAATCTGTCCGGCACCGTCGCCCGCCTGTCTGTTCCTGCACGAAACGAGTCCCGACGAGTAAGGAACCGTCGCCTACGTGTCTGCGCCTGCGGAGACAGGTCTCAACGCGCCCGTGACGTCAGCGGGACGTGTGTGCGTGCGTGCGGCTTGGTGCGCTCCGGAAGGGGAGAGAGGCCTGGCCTAACTGCGGAGAACTTTGGCTACGACGCACTGCTGGCTACGACGCGGCGGACCTAGCTACGACGCACTTGACGGCGGGTTGCTGCTGCGCACTTGCTGCCCTGGCGGGGAGTGAGGGAGAAAACGGACCCCTATATAAGGCGGAGCGCGAGGCTGCTCAGGAGTTCTCTCGGATTTGACGACTGTATCGCAACCATGTAATTAAACCGTTCGTTACGTTACCAATTCCCCCACCTCCACTGGACCCCTGGGTTCTTCACTTCGGGGAATGGTCGTCGTCACGAGCCAGGAAGCTCCCGGACGTGCGGCATAAACCCCGCCTCTAACAGTCTTCATATAGCTGACTTTGTTGGCGCTTTTAGCCTTTTGTTCAGTGAAAGCGTAGTTTGCACGTGTCTATTCGTAGTCTTCCATACGCGCTAAACCACCGAAGGCATCCTTCCCGAAGCGCCGAGACCGCATTCATTACGGCGATTACAGCGACTGCATCCAGCCGACTTTCCACGTCGACGTTCGCGTAGTGGTTCTGCCGACCTACGGTGCCTCATACCGGCTGCATTTTCACCGAGACCAGATAATTTTCTGAGACGAACCCTTTCGCGACCACCGACATAAAACCTCTATTGCTTTATTGAACACATCTTCTGTTTGCTGCGAACAACGACGAATCTCTCCAACTCCGACCCGGCCGCGTTTAGTTGCTTCCTCACGCGGATTAAAACCATGGGGCGAATCCGGGGCCCGTAATAGACCCTTTACGAAAGTCAGCGCCTCTAGTGTCGGTTGCGCGAACTTGACAAAATCCGCCATTACTGCGTCGTCAAGCATCGAGGGGGTTGAACCGGAACCATTCCGCTGCGTTCGGCAGTGGTGATAGTGTTTGACATGCCAACCCATTGCTGCGTCCCTCAATGTACCCAAAGAGGGCCAAAAAATAAAAAACAACACAAAGTGAGTCTTTTTTTTTCACGTTAAAAACACCAGTATTTGAAGAAATTGGGTCATGCAGATCCGCGCGGAGTGAGCGACGATCACATTTGGCCTGTCCGCTGCTGCCTCGAAGCTCCGAACGCGTGTTCACCGCTTCGGAGTGTAAAGTTAGCACAAATAAAAATAATCTTTAGAGGATAACCCCTGTCCACGCGACATCGTTTCGAAATGCGTTTGAACTTCACGAGTAATCGTGCGATGGATCCCGTAGCTGCGAGCGACTCCTGACCAGTATTCAGAGTTGATTTCTGACAACGTTGCGTTGTGGTGTCCGATCACAAGTCGTGTGAAGTTTCCTAGTAGGTATGGGCACGTAGCTTCGGATAATACCTCGTCCGCACAAGCACTCGCGCAAAAAAAAAAAAAGAACAACGAGCGCAAGGAGTGCTTGCACGTCACGACATTACATGGAATTCGATAGAACATTGTTTTACGTTCACGACATCGGCATTGCATGGTTGCTCTTGCTAGCACGGAAAGGTGTACTTCGTCTCTTTAATGCCTGTATCGGGAGCTCGTGCTGCAACTTCTAAACATGTTTTCAAGCGCGCGCCCGGGGCGGTATCGGGCCTCCGAGAACGATTTGCTTTGCTCGTCCCCGCAACGTTCTGCTAGAGCTGCTCTTCAAGCGCTCTGACCACATTACCTCGTAACTTTGTCCGTGAGCATAGAACTCACCCGATCACAACCGCAAAAGGCACAGCATGCCATAGAATACATCACACAGCATATTTGTCTGTCACAACATAAAGTATGGAATGAATGAATGAACGATGTGTTGTTGAGAATAACACTGGAGAGTAAAACAGACGTGCACATGGGATGCATAGGAGAGTTGACTTTATTAAGGTCGTTTCAAGAGCTTGTAACAAAACAAATAGGGACAGAGAGACACACCTGAGTCTTGACAGAAGGCTGTTTAAAAACAACCAGTAGAACAGCCCAACGGAAACAAGTTTATATTGCAAAGTTCCGTCTGCATCGTTTAAGTTATACAACCACATTTTTTCTAACCGCAATATTTCTACTCCCAGGTTTCCTACTTTGGCTTTCCTCTGGCTCCTGAAGCAGCTTGCTTTGATGAGCACTGGTGGTGGATCTGAAATAAATTTGCGTTCTTGTTTACTTATGTTTACTGCATAGATTGTACAGTGAACAAACATACTATGTGTTCACCCACATTGTTTTTCAAATAAGTAAGAGGCCTAATCTCAGCAGTGCTCACTATGTGTGAGAAAAGACACGTCATATATGCGATTATTCGTTTACTAAACGCCGGAAGCTTTTACTACGCCGAAAGTTAGGACTGGTTTGTCCTAACTTTTGAGCTAGCATGCTCGTGCTGATGGTGGACATAGTGCACGCTCGCGGGCACCACACACGTCAAACCGTCAACGTGAAACTTGCCAGCACAGAAAGCAATACAATCAAAACAAGCGCCTTTGCTAAAAAAAAGAAGAAAAAACTATGAAGCACGGCGTACAGAGGCGAAGTTCACCGGCACGACGCAAGAGCGATTCTGTTTACCTCTCACACCCCGCCTCGTACTCTTTGAAAGTCCGTACGCCACTGAGCTTCGCAACATTATCTCAAGCTGTGAGAAGGCAACGAGCCGGAAAATATATTACATTTCATTTCATCATGCAAAAGAGGCCGAAGATGCGCGAGTATCTTAGGCCTCTTTCGGCGTTAAGCCTTTCCTTGTGCACGGCGCTGCGGCAGACGGCACAAGTCCGCCTGCACGTTAAAGACACGTTCACGGCGTGATGCGCGCGCTTGTAGCTTTGGGTTGGCTCACGCTTAGGTCTGAACGGGCGACAAGAAAGAACAGTGCTTACCTCAACACTTGAACCGACGCCGGATCAACGTAGGCCTCGGTGATGAACTTGTTGCTTCGGGCAACCTGGCGGCTCGAAGCGAGTGTCGAGGCGCGGTACGCCTCTATCTTACATTTGTTAAAGCTACGCGGAACTGCAGTGAGGTCAGTGCTCCACGGGGAAGGCAAAGTCACTCGTCCCTGAGGACCGTATGCCAAAGGTACCGGGAGTACTGCCACAAGCACCTGTCATCGCTCGCTCCCGAAACGACGACGCAGTAATGGCGGCGGTTTCGGTATCTCATAGTTGCTTGACTGACTTTCGTAAAGGGTCCAGTGGCGTCTTTTGAGGCACGACACAAATATACGCACCGCCGGAGTGCTAGACGCACGCCCAGTGTTTCACGCGTACACAGATTCAACCACGGATATAGAGATGCCGTCTCGAGAGATTTGCTTGCTCGCTCGCTGGCTGCTTGCTTGTCTGGGCTTGAGGCCCTATTTGGAACCGACGCCGCTATCTTCGCATTTTTAATTCTACAGGCGGATTAGGCCCGAGACACTTTTAGCGCTCCACCACGCCGTATTGGGGTATATATTCGCTGCCCAAACTAGCCTTTTGTTTACCCGCCAAATATCTATCGCCAGCCACGCCCCAATCATGTCGCCTTGTAATGTGCCGCTGCACATCTGTAATGCGGCGGCGCATTACAAGGCGTCGACGCTCGCTGCTGCTTTTTCGATGTGTGTGTTCTTTTTAATTTCTTGCACAAGTTCCCGCCCCCCCTTTAAATTAGTTTATTCTGTTTGTTCCTGCCTCATCGTCTGTCATTCGTGCCATTTTTGATAGAGGTACGGGGTAACTGCAGCCTATGAAGCGTACCGCTCCCAGGCCTCGCAGCAGCAAGTGACGGCGCGTCGGTGTAACGGCTGGCTATCGCGAGAGAGAATCTACGAATGAATCGGTAATACGGCGCTCGGCTATTTCCCTGCTATGCTCATCATCTCGAATATTCGATCTAGAATGTTCGGGAAAGAGCTAGGGCGAGACTGACTAGGAAAGGTCATTCTGGCCTCCTTGCCTTTTACGCTAGGGGTAAGAGTGTACGCGAATTTTCTAGACGAATGTAGAAACGTATCTTCTCGGTCATGCACGCGGCAATATCTTGAAATATCGAGTTATATCTAAAAGGAAGTGCAATAAATGTAATTCATGATCTCTTGTATAATCAGAGGTATGAAAGTACTTCTTTATTCCTTTCTTATAATTGCAAATATGTTCAGTTTGAATGTCATACTTTATACCATCTGTATATTTGTAAAGAATCTTTATGTTTTTATATTTCTTCATAACGTTTAAGTGAAAATCATACATAAGTTGGATAAATCAAGAACCGTCATACCTGTATAATATATATAATAAAGTAATAATAATATAAATAATAATAATAATCTTTATTTCCGTGTGCCCAAAAACAACTGAAGGTCTTCACTTTGGTACACAAAATCGAGTAAACGCCAAATTAACACAAAACAAATAAAACGCTTCACAGACAGGTAGCGATCCTTGCAATGGCTTGCAGTAAACAAGAAAGGCACTGAATATTTCAATACCTGGATTGTCAAAGCGATTGAACAATGATTTCATGCGTGACAAGGGTGAAGATCTGCAGATGGTATGGACATTACAAGTAGAGCGATTCCTAGTCAAACGGGAGGGGACATGGATATTAACATTGGATAAATGGGAATCATTATCTATAATTCCATTTACTATTTTGTGCAAAAATATCAAGTCGCGTTCTGTTTCTCTGGCAGACAATGTCCTTATCAAGAACTTATCAAGAAGAAAGTTGTAATAAAAGTAAAAGCGGCACTGAAGATAGTGGTCATAACCGATGCTTATTAAACGTTTTCGCACACTTTCGATTTTTGATGAATGCGTTTCTGAAAAAGAATTCCAAGCTACAGAATCTAATTCAAGCGTTGACTTAACTAGAGAGCAAAATAAATGAGTAATACAGGCAGGGTTTTTAAGCAAAGATCAAAGAGCGTGTTGGTGAAAATACAAAGAGTGTTAGGAGGGAGATAGCACGTATTGAAGGAGACATCAGTAAATGTGTGTTGCTAGTTGAAAGATCTGTGCTGTCTGTCCTTGTCCCTAAGTGTTTTTTATTCTTTCTTTGACTCTTGAAGGTTTTTAAATTGCTTCGTGATGCGAGATATTGTCACGAATGACAGTCAATGAGGTGATAATAACTGAAGAAACTAAACGTTTAATGGGGAACTTGTGCCCAAACAAAAGAAACACAAGATAGCAGCAGAGCGTCGCGGGCGTCGATGACGGCGTAACCGCAGGATCGTACGCTGGGGCGAGACTGACTCCGCACGCCATGTGGAGTCCCTTATGCACCCTCGTGGGTTTATGGATCCTTCGGCGTAGAACTTTTGGTGCGTTGAACGTTCGGAACTAGATCAGACGAGAATGTTCTCGAACTTACGAGAAGGCCAAGTTGAAAATACAAATAAAAGGACAGTCCCCTGACTGGAATTGAACCTACACCTTCCGCGCGACAGTCAAGCCTAGTAACCACTCGGCCACGCACGCGGTTGCTCGCTGACGCGCGTGGCAATATCAGTCCCTACACCTTTGTCACATTGCGAACAATAGACGACTCATGCAATGTAAACGTCAGTTCATTATTCATGCTCACGCCAAGGTCTCTTACAACAGAGGTGCGTTTGATTGAAGTTTATTTTAATACATAATCTTTATGTAGTACATTACGACATCTGCACAGGGACAAAACATTTATTTTGAGAGGTTTCAGTGACAGGCTATTCACTTTACACCACTGAACCATGCGCGACACATCATTCTGTAAAGTTTCGCAGTCGACACGACTATGAACATTCATAAAAAGCTTAATGTCACCTGCAAGCAAACAGCTCGGCATTTTCAACATATCACGCTAAAAGTCATTTACGAAGATAAGGAACAAGGGGGCCAATAATAGACGCTTGGGGAACGCCGGAATGACGGAAAAATGTTCTTGAGCGACTATTATCCATTCGAACACGGTTGGGACATGATAGGTAACTTCGAAACAATTTGGACAACTCTGCACAACGACCATAAAAAATAATTTATGCAATAGCAACTCATGCTTTACTTTATCAAATGCGTCTCACATACCAAAATATAAACAATCAATTTGACCTCTGTTCATAACAACAGCGGCAGAGAAGTTAAAAAAATGTGCACAAACTAGTTTCAACTGACCGTCCCTTCAGCAAACCGTGTTGGCAAGATGCACATTTTTGGCGGAAGTAAAAGTTAATTTGGTTATGCATACCGCGTTCAAACACCGTAGAAAATTCAGAAAATAAAGAATGTGAGGCGATAGTTATTAGTAACAGACAGCGTCGCCACCTTTGAAACTAGGTACAATCAGCGCGTTCTTCCAAAGCGATGGGAAAACACCAAAACTAAGAGAGAGGTTAAAGATGTGCTTCAAAATAGGTAAAAACAATTCACCACAACCCTTAATAATAAGAGATGAATTGGAGTCAGCCCCAGTAGATAATTTTGGTTTTAGTTTCTTTATAGCTTCAGCGATTTCTTCGATATCTACTCTTAACGCCAGACAAAAAGTTATGGCAGTTGATCTTAATATTCGTAGGCTGAACTGCTTGCCGAACGGTGGAGCAACAGTCACTAAAGTACTCGGCAAACATATCTGCAACCTCTACAGGGGCGGAAACATAGCTATCGTCATGTGAGCGGTCGCGTAGGCAAATAATTTGGCTAGTATCGCGAGTGTGCTGGTTTGCAAACCTTCAAGAATCTGTTGGGCTTTGGTTCAAGCTACGCTCTATTCGGTCAAGGTTTAAGCGCTATATCTTTAGAGTTCAACCCTTTAGCTAGAGCACGATACATGCTAGACTGAGTATACCATAAAGCATTGCCAGTTCGTTTAAAGTCTGTGAAAGTAATTTTTTTACGCAACTAATTTTATAAATCTTTGGAAAACCATCCGGGATAAATTGAAGGCTTGAAAATCTGCTGAGGCACAAAAGTCTCAATCGCGTCAACGAGGTAGAGGGGCTTAGAGCGATAAACTGGCAAGCTGAAAGTGACCCCCAACAGGCCGCCGCCATGTTGCAGATTTTTAACCACTAGACGCGTGACCTTATAGTTTTACGTCCATATTTTAACAAAGTACCGCGCACAGATAATTGCTTATTGATATTTATTAACAGTAACTTGACGAGGTAAGTTGTTTCGTTTGTTTTAAGTCCAAATTGTGCTCTTACGACAAAGAACTCGGGCAGCTTCGCAATGGCTCCGCTAGATGCCGTCAGCCGCGGTGCTGTATTTTGGGTTTTTATCGGAGCTAGACGCTGATCTCTGGGGCTAACAGTATTGAAAAACTAGTTTATCATGCTTTTTTTTGCAGCGATCACAATACAAATCTAGGCTCAGTTTTGCGTAAAAGCCTGAGAATTTGTTACGGTCACGTGTCTAGTGGTCGAAATTGTACAACATGGCGGCAGCCAAGTGGAGGTCACTTTTGCCTGGTGAGCGAGATACCAGTTTATCGCTCTAAGCCCTCTACCTCGTTGAATCACGTATTTAACAATCGACGAAAACGTCTTAGTCACCGTTTCCATGTCGGTTATTGCAAGAACCCCGCTCCAATCAAACTTTTCGAAGTATCTGTACATGCTCAGATAATCTCCTTGGGCATGGTTGTAAGTAGAGAAAGTACGGGATATTGGCTTCTTTCATGGAAGGTAGAAGATAACCTCGAATGGTGTGTGCAAACTCATCTATTCACACTAAAGAATTTATAACAGGGGTCACAAAATCGATTGATATGTTAGATAAAACAAGGTCGAGAACATTTCCAGCGCTATTCTTAATTGGGTTAAGTTGATCAAGGCCACAGTAGTCCATGAACGACAGTCACCATGAAGCCTTATTTGATGTTATAGGGTTGTCTAATTAGCAAACCTCATCGGCCAGTCCACTCCTGGAAGATTAAAATCTCCATATAGCTGTACTCTGTATTCCGACAAATATTATTTGTTTACTAAGTGTCTCAAATAGTTCTATAAAAGTTACTTCATCGGAAAGTGATGGAAAATAATAGTTTCCAAGTAGATAGCTGAAGCCATCGCCTGCCTAAATCTCCACCCAGACACACCGAGAATATGATTCCAGGTCAAAACGAGGATGTAACGAAAGAAATGACTCGGTAGCAATTAAAACGCCACCACCAAACTAAAATGCTGACCAAGTAGACTGGTAACCCGGATCCCGGCGATACATTTTGTAGTTAGGTGTAAAATAGTTGTAATCGGGTATTCCATAACAGAACCAAGTTTCTGTGAGGCAGAAAACATCAAACTTCGTTGTCACGATGTTGTGCAGGAACTCGTCGGCCTTCGTTTGCAGGCTCGCTCACGTTTTGATAGCAGACACTAAGCATTGCAGCCATTCTCGCGTATTATTGTTTCCTCATTTTGAACACGCGCATTGTCAAGGCGACCGAAAATGCTGGTGGAAGATACTGCCCTCGGGCCAAACTTCGGGTTTGTTTAGCGCCGCAAATGCTATCTCATCGCAAGCGTATCGGTTTGTTAGCAAATATTTTTAGAGCGCAGCTCTTAGGCGCCCGTTTTCGGCTTGAGCGGCGTCGCCGTCGCCGTCGCCGTCGGCGTAATCGCGCGGTGCATTATGGGAAATATCCCATAATGCACCGCGCGAGCCCCTCCCCCCTCGGGGGTCACGTGACCTCGGGGGAAGGGGAGGGGGGTCACGTGACCCCTCAGGTCACGTGACCCCCCGGGGTCACGTGACCTCGGGGAGGAGGGGAGGGCGGTCACGTGACCTGGGGGGAGGGGAGGGGTCACGTGGATCACGTGACCCCCCCCCCGAGGTCACGTGACCCCCCTCCGGAGGAGATTGAAGAATGAGGGGAGGAGGAGGAGGAGGGGTATACCCTCCCTCAGTACCCTTCCCTCCTCCTCCTCAAGAGCTGCGCTCCAATCCGGCGTTACAGGGAGTTGTAAACGGCTTTCATTTTTTGGTTCAAACTTAGAGCAACTCAATTCACTAAATTTATTTTTCAGAGTTAAAGTGAACCTTCGACACTTGTTTTTCAAGTATCTTTTCATATATGAAACTATTTTTTTATAAATGATATATATCTCACATTTTTCATTGTTTTACCGTATACCACATTTTCGTTATCTTGAAGAAATATTTTTCGAAATACATTTTTCTCTTCGTAATTTTGTGTTTACGTATATATATTTTTGACCAAAGGTTTGTCTTTGAATCTAAGAATTTGTTATCATTGGTAACATTTACTCAGTTCTGTGTACAACATGTTTCTCTTTATCTTCTAATGTTCATATAAGATTTTTTGCAGCTTCTGTTGGAGCTAATCGAAGATCATTTTGACAATCATGTAATTGTTTTATATATTTAAGATGAACCTCAAGAATGTATTCGTAATATTTTGCTAAAAGTGGGTTATCTGATGAAGATCGTTGAGATATGCCACGAGTCCATGAATTCGATATGATCAAATTGACAATGGTTGAGATAAAGCCCATCCATATAAGTTATATGCATCAAAGTACATTAAGTAGTTTGAGGGCTTAGTTTGCAGAGCTGTGTGTTACATCTGTCATTACTCCTCTAATTCCTTCTTGTATCGTAAAAAATCATCCATATTTGTAATCATTTAAGTTTAATATTTGTCAACTTTAACATTGAATCCAAAACTAATCCTCGACCTGTAAGGTACCAACATTCACCTGATTCATATTTCCAGACATACACCACGAACGTTTTCAAATACATTTGCGAGAAATAAAACATATTGTTTGAGAGATAAGTCACAGTATTTGTACTAGTGTTTTGCAATACGTTTTATAAACCGCTAATCTTCTCATATTTTTCATCTATTTTATCTCCAGCCATCTTGCTTGTGAATATATGTTTTGTGAGAAAATTCAGTTTTTTTATATATTTCAAACGAAATCTATGTAATCACATATGAACATACATTTTTGTAACAGTATGTCATCCTTAAGATATTTATTGGTCTCTTAACTGATTTTTAAATGAGTTTTAAACAAACTCATTTAAGCGTTTGTTCATAAACTGTCTAAAACATTTTTTTTAAATATCTTTGACCATGCAAGAGAAGGATCTCATCGAAATAAATTGACAATGCTATCCAGATAAATTATGAAAATAAACGGAATAAATCTTGAGGCATTATAATTACATCGGTTATATGCTGGACCTTCTCCAGTCTAATGAACTTTCTGATCTTTGAACGGTCCTAAGCAGATATAGCATTTGTCACCATGTCTTACTTCAACGTGAACACAAAGCAGGTTGACACAGAAGACTTGAAACACGAAAGACTTAAAACAAAAGACTTGAAAAAAGGAGACTTGCAACAAAAGACTTCAAACACACACAAAAATGTTTTGTTATTTCGTGTTGCAAATGTCTTACTTGGTCTACGTCAATCATTTCGCCCTTAAAGGGACACTGACAGGGTGTTTATGCTCGCCGAGGTTTTTAGTTGTACATGACATATGAGAGCCCAACTACCCAAAACACAATTTGCGACTCGAAATTCGGTTTCTTTCCGCCCGAAAACCGCCGATCAAGAACTGGCCGGTTCGAGTCTCGCTCACTCTCTTTTCCGTGGTCACGGGCCGTTTTCGAAGGTATCGATGCGACCACCAAATTTAATGAAAGTCGTTGGTCACTGAAGGCACACACTCAATATTAAAAATAGAAAAAAATATGAAACCCATTTTTTGTGGCTTCTAAAAAGCTGCAAATACGTTGATTAAAAAAGTTCCACAGAGAACCGGAAGCATTCTGTGCGTGCGTCGTTTCGCGTATCGTGGGACTCGCGGGGACGGCGATGGCAGCGGACGACGGGCGCGGGTACCTCTCACTTCAGAACTGTCGTTCGCGGTACCGGCGAATTCTGTCTGCCTTTAAAGAGAAATTTGGGACTGATCAAAAGAATTGGTATTCATCCCGTACGACACGCCCGACCACCAAGCCGACTTGCACGAAGACGACGCCGAGCCGTCGCTCCCTTCTCGTGGCTGAAGACATCGCTCGCGCAAACTTCAAGCACGACGCGTCTACTTCGAGTTGAATATGCACGCGTACGATTTGTTTACTAGGTGCGAATGTCGCCAATACGTGGTGCTTCCCGACTTCGACCCGGGAGTGCTTTTGCTGGAGGAAAATCGGCAGCAAACTTTCCAACTTACAATTTACCGGCTGAAGTATTATTAAGGAAAGAGATCCCCCTTATCACGTGATCTCCCCGAGGCTCAGTGGGAATGACGTCCGCTTCACACGCGGCAGGACCGGGTTCGATCCTCGGTGTTGGTACTTTTTTTTTTTTCAGACATTTTTTGATGTTTACATTTCTTTCTTTTTACAATTATCACTGAAGAAACAAACAAATGTTGTGGACGAAACGTCGCTGAATTAAATGGGGATGGGATTTCTTTTGACACCTGCGAACTCAATGTAATCACATTCCACAAAATGCAAGGAGCATATAAATCAGGTAGCGTCCGCTTTCCGAGGTGCCCGTAAATGTTCTACAAAAATTGCAGCCAGCCATTGGTTCCGATCCTGTTGATCTTTCGGAAACTCTGTCGCACAATGCCACTTTTTTTCGGATGCAGGACATGTGAGCCAGCTCTTCACGCAACATCTTGGGTGTGTTCTTTTCGGAGCCGATCATGAAAATTAACCACGGGCACTCGCTACTCATCTCCAACTCCTGAATGTACAAAACAACTCATCTTGGAGTACAGAACAGCGAGCGGAACAAACATAACTGCAAAAGAATCGCAAACAGTGCCTGCTAACGCCGCATGTCGTCTGCTACACCGAGGGGAAAAAAAGAGAAAAAAACAAGCGCAGGGTCGGGTGTAGCCACGTGACTTCCGCCACTCCCGCTATCCTCTCCACTTCTCCGTTTCGGTTTCGCGCAGTTGCGTTTTTTGGCTTTTATAAAAAAATACGCTACTCTGTTGCAAAATATTAATGGGGTAGTCCTCCGACACCATAATGAAGCGCCTGGCAAAAAATGAAAACAAATTTTTGGGGGGTGTCAGTGTCCCTTTAAATACGCTATGAATTTCTTTGGCAATGATTTTAAAATTTTAACAAAAACTTTGCTCCACTTTCACCTTAATAAACATACAGCGAACCTTTATATTATTGAAGACACTGATGACATAAAATTCCAAAACTGGATCCAACATGCTGTTGATAACTTTTGTATTTTGTCCAGCATTCTCTTCTACTGGTACTAAAACTGACTCTGTCAGCATAGATTGCATAGAAAAGTCTAAGTTTACGAAAATATTGTCTGAATTCATTGTAACCATGTTCTGGGAATTGAATTCTTCCTATTCATTTCTTTTTACAGATTTCTTTATGATTATCCAAAATATTTTGCGTTGAAGTTTTATAGAGACATCTTTCACAAGTAAGTAATATATTATGACCATGTTTGAATGTTCAGCGGAGACGAATCTACTTATATCCTTTATTCAAACGTAATGAGCTTTTTCACCTTCCTTTAAAGTAGGTTTACACTCTCCTTTTCATAACTGTATGCGTTACCCTTAAAAAGAATACCTACATCAGTTTTACAATTATCTACACAATTATCTACACAATCAACACAATTCAACTTCAAGCGCATTTTATATTTCCTTATTGAGCCTTTCAAACTTTGAAATCTTTACACACCACAGGAAATGTTAGACAATCAAACTAATTTGTTCTGATATATCTTATATTTGTAAAGCCTAATTACATGATCGCTAGCTGGATGTAATAAAGATAGTACAGTTTACATGAAAAATTGTCGTCTTCATTTCGAACATTTATAACTGCGTGTTTAGTCTATGCACTTTGGCAGAGGTACGTATGAGCACCCCATCTGGATTGAAGTTCAGTGATTGCCTTTTTCATTCCAAATACATTTCCAACGTTCCAACCAGACACTTTGAATTCACTGGCTTGTCTTCTAAGAATATATTTGTGAATATTTTCATCTTCATCAAAATATCAGTAGTCATGATATTGTCTCAGATAAAGGCGACGAGCCGATGAATGGTCAAGAGAAAAAAATATCATCGGCAAACTTGTGCAAAAAAAAAATGAATAAATAAACAAGGAGTGTCGAGACAGCATAAAAGGCGTGCGGCGATTTGGCGGCGTAACAGCGAGCGAGAGCGAGACTGACTCGACAAGGTCACGCGCACCTCCCTACCTAGTGTGAGTCGGCATCTCGAAAATTCGGCCCAAACGGTTCGAGCGTTGAGCGGTCGGGGAGAGAATGAACAGGCACTTTCGAGAACGAGAAAGTATTACGAAAAGCTAAAAGTTTCTTCCGGAGTAAGAATAAACACGAATCTTCTTGAAGTCCGTGACGGAGCGTTGATTGCTCTGCCCCGCTGCGGCATTATCCTCTTTAAAAGTGCATCTTCCCTATGCAACGCAAAAAAAGAGCCCAGAAAAAAATTTAAGATTTTTACAATTCCCTTTAATGCCGAACTGGAGCTCAGCTCTTGAGGAGGAGGAGGAAGGGTACGGAGGGGTGGGTCACGTGTGACGTCACGAGGTTAGAAGTTTCCTGCTAAATTGAACGGGAAAATGTCCCGCAAATTTTAGCGGGAAAATGTTTCCGCCAATTTTAGCGGGGAAATGTTCCTGCTAAATTTAGGGGAATTTATTCGCTAAATTTAGTGGGAAAATTTCCCCGGGTTGAGTGGCGTCGCGTGACGTCACGTGTGACGTCATTATGAGAAACTTCCCACAATCCAACGCGCGGTTACGCCGATGTCGACGGCGTCGCCGCTAACGCCGGAAAGGGGCGATAATGTCTCGTTCACACTTGCGTACCGGCGGCCCGATCCGCGAGAATTCTGACGCCCGCCGACGAAAGCAGGCAGAATTTCCGGCGGAGAGCAAGATTGTTCTGGGACTAAGTTAAAAAGATTTTCTTTCGCCTCAAGCCAATCAGAACGCACGCGGAAATGGCGCTTGGTGACGTCAGATCCCCGCTGACGAGCTGGCGACGATGGCGACGAGACACGCGCGAGCAAGGAGGAGTTTTGGGAGCTCTCGTCAGCTCTCGTCTGTTGGGGAAACTGCGAGTCGCCTCGCGCCGCACACTCCGCAGACGGCAACAATGCGAACGGCCCGATCTTTTTTCGGCGAGCGAAACCAGTCGGCGGCGAGTGCGTATTTCGCAAGTGTGAACGAGCCATAAGAGCTGCGCTCTCAAAAATGCGGTGAAACGAAATAAACTTGCAGTGTCACAGTCGTAACGCGCGTAGAACGGCTTGAGTCGAACGACGTGGGCGACTTCGGGTCGTGGCTGGCGGCGACCAGATGGTCGGGTTCCGTCGGGCAGCACCTCGTGGTTCAAGTCCCCAAGGAGGCGAATGACCTTGTAGGGTTCAAAATAGCGTTTTAATAGTTTCTCGCTGAGGCCGCGGTGGCAAATGGGCGTCCACACCCACACCCTGTATCCAGGCTAGAACACTACATCGCGACGACGATAGGTGGGCTAGCTGGCGTACTCCTTCTGCCCGTTGGGTGACCAGCTGGGCGTCGTCGGGCCGTCGTGCGTCGGGTCGTGGAACAGCATGGCGTCGAGCATCGTTGTCAACTTTCTGCCGTCCACCAGCTGAAAAGGTGTACTCCCAGTGGTCTCTTGAAATGCCGTTTGTACGCAAACGTGACGTAGGGTAGCACCTCATCCCATGTTTGTGTTACACGTCCATGCACATCCAAATCATGTCGGCGATGGTACTATTTTATTCTCTCCGTCAGCCCATTGGTCTGCGGGTGGTATACTGTGCTTCAACGGTGGTCGGTGCGGCTCAGGCGGAGTATCTGTTGTGTCAGTTGTGCCATGAACGATGAACCTCATTTCATAATCAGGACTCGGGAGCGCCGTGTTGGAGGACGATGAACTCGACAAAGAACTTGCCTAGTTCCACAGCGGTTCCCGACGGGAGTGCTTTTGTAACGGCGTACCGGGTGAGATAAACAGTTGCCACGATTATCCAACGGTTTCCCTGCGTCGACGGCTGGAAAGGTCCAAGTAGATTAATTCCAATCTTTCACTTTCCCAGCTGAAGCATGTTAAAAACCAGCTGAACAGAAAAGGTCAGTGGAAGTGCGCAAACAAGGCTACACCAGAATTTTAATAATACTCAAATTGATGTCCAACGTGATGTTTCGCAGCGGTATTGACAATCACAAACGCTGAACATTGATGATTTTTTGAAGCTCACACCACCTTCCACTTAATAAGGAAGACAAACTGACCTTGGGTCAGTCGTTCCCTATTTAATCTAAAGCGCATATACTGTGGCTCTTCGAAAGAAACAAATCCGCGATCCATGTCTGCATTAAAGGACGACGTCAAAAACCCTAATCTTACACCCTCTACTAGAAAGAAAGTGCCAATAGAGACATCTTTCAAAAAGCATCCTGAGGTACGCTAGGATACCGAGACAAAGAAATGAGATGCCGCTGCCACAAAAGAATGCTCTATAAGGCTAGTATTTTTCGAGCTCAGCACTCTAATTAGTCATTGACACGATAAGCAGTTTCCTAAATACTCAGACATCAGGATGGGCCACGACAGTAAAGAAGGGTCTCGATTTTATCACTCCTTTTCTTTTTGCCTGAATAAGCTATAAAACCTTAAAGAAACTTTAAACAAGACAAAAAAAAATTCAGTGGAGCGCTTATGGCCTTCGGACAAAACTCTCAGATTTTATGCAACTTGTTTGGAAATATCGTTTGCCACTTGGCAATTTTGGAAGCTAATATTTGTGACGAAACGAACCTTAAAATGTCTGGATACTCGGTCATCACATATAAGAAAACGTCTGGAGGCTGTAGAGCCTTATCGGGAATACGAAAATATCTCACTTACACTGAGTATTATGTGACTTACAATTGCGCACATGTATATTATGTGCAATTCTGAAAAGTGCATTTGAATGTAAACATTTCGGCGGAGCTCCGCTTGCTTAGGTAAGCAATATGAAAGAGGTACCTAATAGACTAACCAATATCTTCGTGCCCGACGTTTCGAAGCCGGCTAGGCTCCTTATTCACGGGTGAGCGTATGTGGGCCCAAAGGGGGAATCTCGCCATATGTGCCGGTGACCAAATTTCTTGTCTATGTAAGTGACACAAAGTTAGCTTGGACACACCATGTTAAGTATTTAAAGGACAAGCTTGGCTCTGCATGCAACAGTCCTCGTTGTTGAACTCAAAGAACGTGGCGCAGATCATGTGCGCCTACGCTAAAGCTGCAAATTGCCCTAACAAATAGTGATCTTCGGTGTATTATTCATGTTCTATATTCTATCTCAGTAACCAGTGGAAGAAGTATACAGGCAGATATGTACAAATCTGTTAGAACATGCCTCGGCATGCCTTGTAGTATATCAATCAACGGTACATTCGCTGACTCAAGAGCTCTCCCTCTAGCTACCGTACGCATGCAAGAAGCTCTCCGCGTGCATTTGCGTACAAAGTTGAGCATAAGCAGCACAATCTACTTAACTTAATGCATGAGCGACCATGCTTTGGCATTGGAAGAGCTTTGAAAGCACTACATAGCAGAAATCCATAATACACAGCATTCAACGAAGCACAGTTATGCCCACACTAGATGTTACAGATTCCTGCGATCAATCTTTATGTGCCAGCAGTTGTAAAATGGACAGTGCAGCCACAGCCAGTGATTGTGCAGCATGAAATGAACTACATAACACATTTTAATCGGATCCAAGTATACACTAGTGGTTTGTCGTGTGCTTGCACATCAGCATCTGCAGTGGCGATTATGGCTCTAACTTCAACTCTGACTTTTAAAAGCTTGCGTATAGTTCGGTCTACAACTGCTGAACTGCATGGATTAAAAATGGCTTTACAACACATCATCAAAGAAATGGCTCCAACTAGATGGGTGATCTTCACGGATTTACTTGCCACACTGTCTTTGAAGCATTCTTCGGCGACTTTAGCAAACCCATGTTTGGTTTATAAGATTTTGTCTACCTAGGCGGCTGACCAGGGAAGATGAACATGACGTTATGTTTCAATTCCTACCAAGCCACTGATGAATACAAGCAGTGATGTGATTCCTGCGCCAAATGCTCCAAACTGCGTCAAGGGGCTAACCCTGCTACATCCTGCAACATTTTGCCAAAATATGGGTAATCTGCGCCAAGCCTGCGCCAAAGGACCTATTTCGGTCCCCTTTAAAAACCAAAACTATACTGAGTTTCGTAATTGAGCTTGCGTGTTTTATGTGGCGCAAGCGGCCACCCGACACAAAGTTCCCTGCATCAATTGTCCATCCGGTCCTGCATGGCTTTCCCGGCCGAAAACTATATTTGTTCCCTGCCACCGTGGTCTCGCGACGTCGTGTGTTGCCGGTCACATCGCTGCAGATATGGCGCTTTCTAAAATGAAACTAAGTACCGCTGCATGTCCATCAACATACCTGTTCTTGTTTAAATCATACGTTACTACAAATATCCCTCTTTAATTCAAAGACTGCTGTGTCGAAGTATTGATTACCTAGGTTTCTCTCGGTGGGCTCTATTTTGAGAGGGAGCCCGGCACGTGAAAAATCTGCCGCGATAAGAAAGTTGCGTGAAGAAAAGTGAGGTAAAGTAAAGAAAACAATGCCTGCTCGCTGAACCCGCACAGCGCGCTTGTTTGTCTCGAGTTCAGTCATTGCACAAAGTGCTAAAAGAACTTTTTGACCTTGGCGTGCAATGTCTTGCATCGATGCGTTCTGCTTTTTTATTTTTTATGTGTTTAGCTTGTACCTTCTATGCCTGCCTGACAAGAACGCGCGGCTGGACTGTGTTTCGTCGTATGTTCGACAGTTTCATTTTGCATACAATTTCGGGAATCAGTTGGCGACGGAGCGGAGTGACATGGTTTCGGTTTCTATCGAACAGCCCTTGTCTCCGCTCGCGCGAGGAAGCACGCGCAACTGCAAGCCTATTAAAGTTGCCCTCACATGCTTGCGAATGTGATTGCACAACAGAGACATTAGCCGGGACGTTTCCGATCTATTGTTTCATGTTTGCTTACTTTTGCGAAATCTGGTACTTCGGGAGCCAGTAAAACGGTGGCAAGCGGTTTTTTGGAATTGTTAGGCAACGCCTACACCACTGTACGCTTCTGGGATGTCTCAGCAGTAAAAACAGAAGCAGCGAGTTCCGTCGCAACACTTCACATCAGCACACAACACAACACAAAATGCCCTTCGTTTGTACAGCACTTAAAACGAATATTTTTATTTTTGTAAGAATGTCTGCTCCAAATGCTACTTTTGCTGCTCCGAAACACTGTCTTGACTGCTCCAAAACTCTGTTTTGGTTGCTCCAAAGGCCATATTTGCTGCTCGAAAGCACTGCTTTGCCAGCTCCGAAAGGTGCTCCAAAATGGCTTAGGCCAATCACATCACTGTACAAGGAAACCCTGCAGCAAATGAAGAACCAGCGAAAGGACATGCCTTGAGTAAAAGAGAAAGTTCCATTTGCAAAACCTTAAGCTAGAGCGGTTATTAGGCGTTTTGGAAAAGAAATTTCAAGAGTTGTGGCTATTACCGGAGTACCACTTTAAACCAGAGTATGCGATCGATTCACAGGTGAATAACACACTTCCAAATAATGTACCACCAAACTTTAAATCACTCTTGCATCGCTTGCACTTGAATTCTGCCTACACTAATGTATGAAGGCACATGTTTGGACATATAGCCAGTCCCAGCTGTCTGCATTGTGGCGTAGCGGAAGACAACGGCCGCATCGTTTGTTGAATTAAAACTTGTGTTTGGGCGAGTTAGTTCATACTGATTTAAAAGGTTAAAAAGCGCAAAAAAGCAAGGACAATAAAGACACAATGACGACAGGATGGGCGGTATTTTGTGACTGTGACGTTTTTAACGATTCTAGATACACATTGAAAGATGCTATTCAGAACTCAACAAATAACCTTTAAATGAACTGAATAGCGTGTTTGTAAACTTGACGGACCACAGAAAGAATAGAACAAATTCGGGACACGATGCATGACAAATGTTTCTTTGCTGAAAAAACATGTTCGTAGTCCATCGTCCCGAGTTTGTTTTATTATTTCTGTTGTCAGTAAATAACTTTCTAACCTACAAAAACCATGAATATTTGGTACCGTCCGGGTCATTAAAAAGGCACTTGAAGCTTTCGAAATATTCGTAGGAGACACCGTATTAATCAATGTACTATAATGTTTATGACTACCTTTTTTTTTCTTGATAGTTCGTGTGTGATACGACGTTTAAAAATAGTGCAATCACATGTATGTGTGTTGTGTATGTTGTCGGCAACAAAATAAATCACCTACAACTTTATGAAGCGAAGTCCTGTACGTTGTGTTCCGTGATTCACCGGCCCTCTACCATACTTCACACAGTACCTCGTGCTCACATCTGAGCTTTTTATATTGTTTTTTGTTTCCTGAGCATGACGAGCACTACAAGTTTCAGCAGTCGTGCCTCAAGGTGTGCCACATAACTCTTGCCCGTCTTGTGCCATCTCTTTTTCTCCGTTTTCATTTTTTAAGTAGAATAGCCGGCCGCGCAAATTTGGTAGCCAACCGAGTTGCAAATTTCTTCCTACTTAAAAAGAAGGGATACCCGTAAACTCCCGAGCAAGCGTCCCTCAATATTTGAAGTAATGATGTAAAACTAGGGAATGGGCGCTCCTTAAAGGACACATGCAAAGGAAAAAAACATTTTTTTTTAAACAGCCTAGATGAAAAAAGTATGTTATAAAACGAATTTACAAAGAAGAAAGATAATTTTTAGAGCTATATTTACGGCGCCAAACGAATTTGTAGTTGGCACCCGCGGGAGCCGCCGCTGGTCACGTGGTAGACCTGTGCGTCGCCGCCGCCGCACGCTGAGCGTTTTGCGCCGCCGCTTCAACGCGTTTCTCCACGCCGCCGTCATCTGACCAGCGCACAGGTCTATCACGTCTGTTTGCGCTTTTTCAAAAGCTTCATTTGGGCTCTAAAAGTTACTTATTAATCGTTGTTTTTTTGTTGCACTTCAAACGAAGATGAATAAGTAAGTTTTCGAGACCATAGGAAGCTTCCGAAAGAGCGCAAGTACCACGTGACAAATAGGGGCCAGTCACGTGATAAATATGGGCCACTTTTCCTCGGCGCCCGTGGGCGTCAAATACAAATTCGTTTAGCGCAGTAAAAATAGCTCTAAAAAAATTTATTTTTCGTTGTAAAGTCGTTTTATGACTTCCTTTTCCCAACCCGGCTGTTTAAAAAAAAACGTTTTTTTTTCATGTGTCCTTTAAGTCTGTAAATATATGTCCTTTGTGTATTTTCCGTGTATTTCAGAATTGAAAAAAAAAATTGGGTTGTGGGGTATTTATACAGCGTGTAATTGGTCAGCCATTTAAAGTTGCGACGCGTCACTCGCTGTAGATGAGCCATTTAGCCAGTGCAGTACAACCGCTAGCCTGGGGTATTTAACGTGCACCACGCAGTAGTGATACACGACCGCACGCCGGTACGATGCTCATCCAGATCGTTTCAGAATTGAGGGGTGGATGCTTATTGTGGAATAGGTGAATGCTCGGAATTTTACGGTAGAACACAACAATCGACTTTTGGCCACTAAACAGATTTATTCCTTTTAGTGTGGAAACTATACTTTTTAATAAGGTACTGCGGTGGGCTAGTTGGTTCATACTTAGTGTTGTAACAGCGCAAAGACGACAGGAAGATAGAAGAGAAGAGGACAGGACGAGCGCTGACTATCAACTGATGCTATTTATTCAGAAGAGGATGAAGTGCGCGAGACTCGAGCGTGCCAGAATGCGCTTTTTTCATCAAAACACGCGCGGCAGCTCCTTTCACGGGAATGCCATGTGCCAACATGCACAGGGCATTCAACCGAAGCGCACCCAGAAGACAAAAGAAAAGAAAGAAAAGAATAGAAAAGAAAAGAAAGAAGAAAATGCACGTGCGATAGTTTGCTGACTCAGGCTTGGAAACCTGATGTTTCTTGCATTCTTCCCTGCCATACATTATTTTATGTCTCTTACATTCCCTTTGCACTGAGCTAGCGAAGTAAAATATTTGAAACAAGTCTGCTCAGAGCGGAGCGGGAAGGGGGGGGGGGGTATACTTTTTATTTTCCACAATTTACGATGGTTTTGATATGTTTAGCACTAATCGTGTTTGCTTCGTTCGTTTTAGGTTATACTGGCGTTCGACTGGACATCTCTTTTTTCATGTTCAGCTGGCCCCATTCGCAAAAATATTCTGTTTTAAAATGCAATAACATTTCCTTCGGCAGACTCCCCCCCCTTCCCGCTCCGCTCTGAGCAGACTTGTTTCAAATATTTTACTTCGCTAGCTCAGTGCAAAAGGGAGTGTAAGAGACATAAAATAATGTATGGCAGGGAAGAATGCAAGAAACATCAGGTTTAGCAGTTAAAAGGGCCGTGCAACGATATCGGTAGGAATATTTCTCACGTTCCATAAGCTTGATGGCAGTAGTTTGACCCAAGAATACCTCGAATGCAAAGACATTGACTAAGAAACAACTTCTTCGCGGTGAAAAATCAAGCATAAAAAAGAAAGATTTTGTTTTTCAGTCTCTCCCTTGCAAAATTTCATGACAGAGTGGCGGGGACAACGCCAACAACGCTATCCCTGGGATTACGATCCCCGCTGTGACGATATGTACAGCACAGGCTGGGAGGACCTTCCTGTGATTCCTGCCCAGGCGTCCCCAAAGCCAGTGCGCAAGTTGGCTATAGCTGATGTACCGGTACCTTCTGTTGACATGAAGAAAATAGTTGCTTCATATCATCCCAATTTCATTCAGCACTGTTAATCAAAAATCAAAACGTCCAACTTGCTTACGAGATGGCCAACTTAATGTTGTTAGACTGTTGAGGCGACACATACCAATATTCAAAACTTCACACTGTATACAAACTCATTTGCATCACCAGGTACGGGCGCTACACTTGCACGGTGCCACAGATACAGCTCACATGCTATGTGTAGTACAAATCTTTGTTTTAAATTTTGTAACGGTTTAATAAGAATCGTTCTGAACCCCGAACTGCCCCTTTGTCGACTGTAGCCTCAGCCACTTTCTTGTGTGCTCTGTCGTTTTGTTTCTTCCACTTCGTTGTATTTTTTCCATGCTACACCTTCTCCTACCGTGAAAAGGTTCAAAACCTGTGAACTAATGTGAGGATAAAGTCTCGAAAGTGTGCCGGCAGAGAGATATTTGTACGATTCCGCAGGTTCATACTAAAGCCAGTGCTCGACGTCTCAGTTGGCACAGGTGGCGCCTGTTGTGTATTTATAGGTTCTTCTTGGCTCCCGTTTCTCATTGGCGACGATGCACGAGGTCTAACGTCTTGATGATTTGGTCAGGTTCGGCATTTGGGTCACTTAGTATTCCAGATGACTGATGTTCCTGTATGTCTTCCATCGTGATTTTTGTTAACTGGTTGTCAATGTAGATCGCTTCAACTCCGTTAGAAGGCTGCATCGTTTCTTGACATGACCGAAGCAAGTCAGGCGGAGTGTCATTGCTTGCCGCAGGGGGTTGTTCACCCTTTTGGAAAGCAATCCTAGCACCCCGCGATCCTTCCTCGGATTCAAACAACTCAGGTGGACGGTCGTCTGTTTCCATGTGGTTGTCATTCCTGTTCGGAGATAAAAGGAACGTCCCAGGAACCTTCTGTAGCACTTTCGCCTGCAGGTAGGCCGCTCTCGTAAAGTTGTCTAGGGCACCCAGATGACTGGAGTGCCGGTAAGGTTTCAGTCTGTTATGATACACAACGACCCGCTTGTGTCTAGAGGCTTCAAGTTCAATCTGAAACGTTGTTCCTGAAACTTTCTTGACAACAATATAGGGCCCCTGCCATGGCAAGTGGAGTTTTGACAATTTGCCCCGTTTCGCCGCTGGGCAGTTAAGTAACACTTTGTCGCCAACTTTAAAATCATGCCAGTGAACGTTCCGATCGTAATACTGTTTTCTGACGGTGCTCTGCTTCGGTGTTATGCAGTGTTGAAGCTGCTAAGATGCGGCAAAAGTCGCCGAGGAGATTCTTTCAGGGGCTGCGACGTGCGAATTTCGATACGGTGTTTGATCACTTCTGTGCGGCCAATATCGAAGTCTCCCTGGGAAATGACGTCCTCGCAGAAAAATAAGAGCTTTCCTAGGCGCAGGAGATCTTGGCAAGGTATTTGTGCTTTAAAAAGAATAGTACGGAGCAGATGTTCTTTGTTCCACTTGTTTCGGTGAAGTGTCATGCATGCGGATTCTTGTGTGCTGCTGGCGTTTTTGGAGGACAGTCTTTGCAATAAGAAGTCGTCATTGGCATTATTAATATGATCAATGAGCCCTAGCGTTGTTCCCTGGTATAATCGGACCGCTTGTTTCGTGTCGTTCAGAACGCAAACTGGAATTGTGCTCCGAACCACAACATGCTCTTGAGTGATGTCTCTCCTTTTCGCTAAAGGAGGTCTGGGCGAGGTTCCAAGACACCGTCAAAGGCCGGTCCCGCATAGTTAAACTTGGCCATCGACAAAACTCCACTGTGAGGCGAAAGCCTCACTGGAGTAAAATTTCTCCAGTGGCTCCATTTTCGCGCCAGTAGTTTCTGCACATGGTTTCTTTGCTTGCAACGAGAAATCCAAAATGTTAAAGCAGAACCCGTACTAGTGACGAAGGCAGTGCCAAGGATGCACTCCTGGGTTATACCGCGAATGACTAACACCGGATGTACAGTTCGATGCCTGCAATCTAAATTGATGGGTAGCAAATGCCTTCCTCGTTCAAAGTCTCACAATTCAAGGCGAGTACATTGCGCTGTTCTGGGGCGATTGCGGGCTTTGCATCCAGTAATAGCGCCCACGCATTAAGGCTAATGATAACCACTGACGACCCCGAATCAATGAAGAAGTCTAGTAAAACACTTGGGATCGTCTCTAGTTCCATGACAAGCTCTGTAGTTTTTGTTCAGCCCCGTGTTGGTTGAGGGGCGCCTGCGCAGGGCTTCAAGTTGAGGCACCGATCCGTTTTCCGAGTGCCATTGGTTCCAACGCTGGTTACAGTTGTTTCCTTCTCCGTTGTTCTCTATCCTGGCATCACAGTTGCATGCGAAATGTCCTGCCCTGCCACAACGGAAGCAGCGTTGCTGACGTGAGACCTGGACCGGAATGCTAGAACAACGTCTCAGCTAAGGCTGGGTGAAAGAAGCACAGCAAAGGCTGGGGCACGCGAGCGTCTTGAGACGCGGTTTAAGTCCCGCTCAGCTCGTGCGCTGGCTTTGGCAGTGCTTTCTTTCCCCAGTCTCAGCTGAGACGCTGTTTCTAGCAAGCCGGCCCTGGTGTTTGGTCGTTTGCCCCTCTGGAGGTTCTCGATCTTGTCCGCGAGAGAGAGCCATGAAAGAAGTGAGGGATGCTATGTCCGCTTTTGTGGCATGCCATGCCCTCGCCCGCAGTAGTAGTAAACGACGTATGTACTGATGCCTTGCCGAGACAGTTGATACGGGCTGCAGCGGTTACTGCAGCTGCCAGAGGTGTTGAAACAGCAATGTGCACCCGGCACCGAAAGTCATCGCCGAGTCCCGCACTGAACTGATCCTGCAAAAGAGCGTCATGGTCTTCGTGAGGCATTACAGGGTATGCCTTGGAAAACAAGTCCATCAGGTCGTAGGCGAGCATGTCATATGGTTCCCACAACGGTGTTTCCGTGTTTGGAATGGCGTGGCAGCAACTTCTCGCTGAGCAGAAGATCCAAGCACTTTGACATGGCAGCGGATAGGCAGGCGAAGGATGCGCGATCTTGCATATCCAGATGCAGGTAAACCAGGAAAGCTCGTCCGTGCAGTAGAGTCGGTAGGAACAGCAGCTTCTTGACGTCATTCCAATTGTTTCCCGCAGCACAGGCGTTGAAATGGCATTCCAAGGCATCATAGTCCTCATCTCCAGAAAAACTATCAGGCACTGACCTGTAACGCTGTCGCCATCCCACCGGTGCAAGTCGCCATCCCACCGATTCAGCAGTCGCCATCGCACCGCTGCCACCAATGTAAGGATTCAATCGGTCCGAGCCCTGAACTGCCCCTTTCGTCGACCGTAGCATCAGCCGCTTGTGTGGTGGCTCATGCGCTCTCTCACTGTTTTTTCTGCTTCATCGTCTTCTTTCCATGCTACACATTTTGTGTTATGGCAAATGAGTCATCCAGTGAGTCGTCGGTCTGAAATTAGCTTCTACCTTACTATTGTGATTTCATTGTGTGCAGTGCTCTGTTTGCTGTCTAAATTTAGAACTTGCTTATTTTCTTGTCCTAATTTTTGCATACAGTATTTGTGTCGAGGTCAATTCCATGCAAATTTATACTCAGGCGAAGTGTCTGTTTTCAAAGTGATACAAGTGTTACAAGATGCACACTAATAAAACAGATATATGTGTATGAACTGCTTCCTTTCTTTGCCATTTTTTTATATCCATAAGCAGACACTCGGACATACCAGTTGTAAGTCTGGAGGTACAGCTTATCAACACTCGCATGTGCTCTCAGCGTGGTGACGCTGTAAACGAAGATAAAGCTAAACGTACTGTGTAACAAGCACAGTGTTATTGATACTTCGTCTCACCTTAGCAGGGTCTATTACGCATGCGTGCGAGCTTGTTGCTTTGAGTCACGGCTCGGCGGCTGCATGAGCAATCGTACAGGGCGAGGTGCATGCACAGCCGTCGCAGTTAGTCCATGCTACTGTGAAACGAAGTACAGGTAGAAATATATTTGCACCCGTAAGCTCAGGCGCCTCTAGTACATATAGGCATGTAGCCTGTATGTGACATTACCTTGTGTTCTCGACGCGTACGCCGTGATCCTGGAGCATAAGGAAGACGACGTCGGGCACTACGTCATCCAGGCACAGCGTGTGGAAGCGAACATTCCTGGTAATGCAGCCCGACGGCTGTTTCTCGATCGCTGCCGGAATTTCGCGGCAGCAGACGCTTTCCACGATGGTCGGCATCGCCTCGCACCGGCCGCAGGTGCACCTATTCGAATGTTTGGGTCAGCGACTGCGCTCACTTGCGAGTTGATTTACTGCGTGTAGAACACGAATACATACCAGTTTGTACATCCAAGTCGACCCGGTTCAGGAGGGCTCGAACGAGCTCTAGTCAAGCCGCGCGCACCTCGCTGCTTACAGCTCGCCCCGTCTTCGCTGTCGGTGTCGTCGTCGGATGGTGAGCGGTCTCGTACTCCTCGGAGTGGGGTGTCCGCATAAGGCACAAAGCCGAGAAGTCTGCTTCGCTCGAATAATCGACACTGAAGCTCGGGAAGGGCAAGCCGATCGGACATCTTGCATCTGAGGAACGTATCTGGCTCGCCTTTGACTTCTACGCGTGACGTCAAAAAGCAAAACTTTCTGATTAGCTATCCTGATGTGACGTAGCCGTACAAGTGAGAGGCAAGCTGCCCGGAAAACCGAAATTGTCGTTTTACACTAATAAATCAATACGAACGATAAAACGAATGCGCGTGGCTTACCTAATAGAGGACCGGCAATTAAAATGTCGCACATAGCGCAGAATGTTCGAAAACGTTTCACGACCCCTTTAACAACCCGTATCATATATATAAATAGGGTTTTCGTAGTACGCGATGCCCACTGCACGCGCTCTCTGGAAAAAGGAATTGTCTATAACAAAAGGCCGTTGTAGCACTGTCAATGTGAAGAGCTCGTGCTAAGAGACGCGCTTTCACGCCCTTTGGAACAAGACAGAAACAAAAGCGTCCGAAACAAGATGTTCCGGTTAGCTCAGGTGTACCTCAGGGTTCGGTGTTAGGGCCTCTTTTTTATTTTATATATAAATGATGTCGTAAAAAACATACCCGTTCAAAATTCGTTTTTATGCAGATGACTGCATTCTGTACAATGACATTTCGTCTCCTAATGATCAACTGTTACTTAACGAATCCTTTATCCGTTTTTTTAATTGGAGCGAGAAATGGCAAATGGATATTAACTTTGATAAGACTCTGTTTATGAGATTTACGAAAAAGAGAACACCTTTAGTTTTTAGCGATGGCATCGATGATGTCAATTTAAATGAAGTTGCGGAGTTCAAATCTTTAGGTGTTTTCTTCACATCCAACCTCAAATGGGACAAGCGCGTCAACTTTATTTGTTCTCGCTCCATTAAAAAATTAGGTTATGTTAAACGTACTCTTAGATGCTCTACTAAAAAAGTTAAACTCTGTGCTTATAAGACCCTCGTTAGGCCCATCTTGGAGTATGGATCTGTTGTTTGGGACCCTTATTTTAAGAAAGGCATTAATCTCATTGAATCTATCCAGGCCAAGGATGTAAGGTTTATTTTGAATAGGTATGACCGTAATTTTTCGCCCTCCTCGGCTGTTTTATCTCTGGGGCTGGAGCCTTTGTCTAGAAGGCGAACAGTTGATAGAATTAAAATGTTGCACATAATTGTTAATGAGGACTGTGGAATAGAGCGATGAAAATATATTTCATTCTCTACTAGTTCACGCACCAGACGATCTCATTCATTAAATATTGCTCCTTTTCAGTCTCACACTAACTGCTTTAAATATTCGTTTTTTCCGCATAGTATTGAAATTTGGAATAATCTTGATGGGGAAATACGTACTCTTCCCTATGGTGGTTTTATTAGCGCGGTCCTGCCTATTCTTTTGAGTAACGCATGACGTCATCGTTTTTATTTTTGTTATGTTCAAGGGCATGTTGTATTGTTTGAATGCTTAATTTGTTTCAGTATTTTCCACTCCTGCAATGACCTCACAGAGGTCGGAGTATGTGTAAATAAATAAATAAATAAATAAATTTAGTTGTCTATTTTGTTCCTAATGCTTTTGTTCACACACCCTACGTTGCATGAACGCGACGCTGATGCTCAACGACTTCGGCATGACATCACCGCTATCGCATTGTATACTATGAATTAGCACAGAAGTGCGATTTTTTTTGTCGTATTCTGCGAATGTTATTGTGTGGAGAAAAAAATACGACTAGTGCTTTATAGGTTGTGAATCTCGAAGAATACTTCTAAGCGGTTTCTACTGAAAGTACAAAAAATGTTGCATCTCCCCTTTAAACTGCAGCTACTACTAAATCCTCTCTTATTTTCTGGAAACTCTGGTTTCCTAGTCTTTCTCGTGAATCTCACAGCATTGTTTTTACAGGACGCATATCCCGGTGTGACCACTCGATCACGTGGGACTCGGAGCGCCCATCCGGAGCAATCTGGTTGACGACACTGCAATGGCGTCCCCTGCGTCCTCTTCGACGGCATCCGTCGAGCCTGCTGTGCACACCAACTCGACTGGCGGCAACATGGCTAAGTCTTCCGCTGCCGCTTCGCAGGATCCAGACACTGAGAAAGTGTACACCATGAAAACGCCTTTTGGCGTCAAGGCGGTGCACGGTGGTTGTGGGTTTACACGCACCTCATATGGTCACATTGTGGCCTATTGGAAATGCGACCTTGGCAAGTGCGGTGCAACCATAAAAACAAAATGCCTGAATGGCCAGCACTACTTAATCCCTGGTCCCAAGAGCAAACCGCACAAGAAAGAGGTGCACATGCGCGAGTCTCCTCGTCCTTCTGGAGGTCGAAAACGCAAGGCGGACTCCTGCGCGGACAAGGTAAAGAAATATGGCCTTTCCTGAATGCTCCGTGGAATATAGACCGTTCTGAAAAGTCCACGAGGCAGCATTGGGGGTCGCCATTGTTTGTACACGAAGCGCATGATAGGATCCGAGTTAACGGTGAACCCTGACGTCACCCTCGTGTCCAGTCCGTGCTCAGGGTATGGAGCAAGCAATGGCAGACAGGCGTTGGCGCCGACTTTTTTAGAAGGGTCTAGGCGGAACAGAAAACATCGCAAAACGGGCATTTGTTTCCAGGTACATATGGGTGGAAATTAGTGTTGTACGTATAATTGCCTTTTGCACACGATTCTGCGCAATACTCTCAGATCTAGCAGAAGAGGGTCTACACGCGGAATCACGAAACGGTTTCTTCACATTGGTTGTTTGGTCAAAGGGAACCTTCGGCGAAATATTTGGTAGGCGCGTATTTTTCTAAAAATTGGTTGATCACATTAAAAAAGTATGGAAAGAAAATGACGTGGCCGCGAGCTCTCTACCTCTTGCTTCAAAATCGGCCGGCGAGAACCGCAATTCCGTAAAGCGCTCGTGACGTCGAGGGCCTCTGCACGGTCAAGAGTGCTGTAGTTGCGAGCATTGCCGCTAGGTGGCAGCAACGCGTGACAACCTCGCCTAGTAGTGATATCCGAGGACTGTACTGCCCGTAACGTCATTCGCGGCCGTGCCCGTCTTTTATGTGCCGTGAGCGTTCGGTTCACCATGTTAGCTTCACACGGCAGAAGTAGGAGCTCGAGGGAACCAGTAAGTAGAAATAAACGCCACTCCCTAGCAATGGCGACACCTGCAAACTATGTATATAAGGTATGCACTCGGTGCCATATTTGAGTGCGTTATTCACAGCCCATCCGGTGGTGGTGGTGGGGGGGGGGAGGAGTTGAGAGGAGGGGAGGGGTTTATGGTTGGCCTGGCAGAGGTATCCGCATCCTCAGATCTATCGTTTGCTAAAAATGGCGATCTTGACGGTGTGGAATGCATGTTGGGGAAGCAATGTGAATCTCTTCATCAAGCTTCGCGCGTCTGTTCAAACCCGAGTTGTCTCTATATTTGCACATCACTTTCATGAGTGGCGCTGGGGTGGCAGGCTTTCAACGTCATAACTACATCGGCATCCCAATTACCAGGTGGTATTGAGAAATCGTTTTATTCGTTTTAGAATTAGTTTTTCTGCATTTACAAGCCGGAGACTGGTGTTTCTAATGTGCTGACAAATATAGTTTCTGGCTAGATAAAGAAAGAGCTAAAATTTATTTTAAGCACCATTTTTATGCACACTTCTACATCTAAATTAGGAAATCAAATGATGATTTCCGATAGATTTTTCTCGCGAAGTTGTTGACTTTTGAAATATGGTCTGGAACACTGCGAGGCTCTACATACATTGAAAACGTGACTTCAGGCGTAATCTTGGGACAGTACAGCTTGTTCCAACGGATCACTAGAAGTTTGATAGTGTTAAATGAATTCTGGAAAGTAGCCACCAGCAAGTTGGAAAAAGAAATGCGTAAAATGCAGTGTTTTCTAGGCTGCCTGCTCGACTTGTAAGTTATATATGATGTGATGTATGTACATGATGTCATGTGACGACGCGCCACTGGAGATGGCGGTAAATTTTAATGTTGGTTTTGGCATAACATTTGCCTGCCGTTTTCGCAATAGAAATTTTGAATTTAGAGATAAAAAATAGCGTAGCAGGAGTGAAGCCTGGGTATTCCGAAAATGTGTTTAAAATAAATAGCTAAAATGAAAACAAACTTGCCTCTTCCATTCGGATAATTTTGGGAAACGCAGAATGTTTGGGTATTACCTGTACGTTATGAGTCGTTATGTTTGGATGCGGGGAGTTTTGGGGTGGTTTCGGATGTGCTGCACACGACACACTCATGTAATCACCGGGTTTGTTAGAATGCTCGAGGCAAGTTTACATTTTTTGAGGAGTACAGTGTGTCAGAGACATGTTTCAATTATAAGTTGTTCTTTTTTATGAGGTCTTGAATTCTTAAAACTCTCGAACTTTTAGGAGCCCTTAAGAACAAATGAAATAATCATGATAGAAAGACGTTTATCGCGCCCTTTACACTATCGATTGAAATTTGTCTAAAGTTCTGATGTCATTCGCCCCCTCTCGGTACGTTAGGGGGCGAATCACGAACCCGTAATGTCGTGAGTCCCTGTGGTGAGCTACGCCTCGATCAGGAATCAGCTGCGCGCGCAGACGGTTTGCTGCGAACTATGCTTCGTTTTACTTGAAGTCCGACCACAGCCGTCGGTACGATTCTGTAGAACCAATAAATCAGTGCTAAAAGTGCATCGTCACAGCGTCTTTGTTGGCTCGCTACCAGCGACTAATCACTCACGCACAATGAAGGAGCCGTGATCCTGCGCTTTTTAATGCGAAAGCATTAACTGCCCTGCGGAGCGAGCGGTCGTCATCAGTTTCAAGCGCGAAAGCGGCACCTTGTTTTCCTGATCCCAAAGGTCCTATTGGCTGGCGCGCGGCGACGAGGCTCCCATTGGCCGCTGCGCGCGTCAGTTTCAACGACCGCCGCCAGATGGCGCTGCGTGTCCGTGCCGCCAGAGCAAGATAGAATTTGAGGATCGGTTGAGGCAAATGGATGGGGAGCAATGGGCACGGAAGTTTTTAGCTTTTTATACATGAGGAGTATAGACACAAAGTGGAGACAGCGCACTAGGAAATTAAGAGGAAAGTTTTTAGGCTTAGTGGGGTTACGGAAGAGCAGGTCTCAGTTAAGAAGAAAGTTAAGGCCACAGAAAGAGATCGGTGGCTAGAGGGAATGCAGACAAAGACGGCTCTGGAAAGCTATAGATTAAACAAAACAGTTATTGGCAAAGAAAGTATTTATGATAATTCTAGGGAAGCTCATTGTTGTTTGAGGCAAGGACAGGTGTTTTGCGAACCAGAACATTCAGAGCGAAGTACTAGGAAATGGATACAGTGTGCGCTGCTTGTGGAGAGGTGGACGAGACGGCTGAGCACTTGATACTCTACTGTAAAGGGCTTCACCCTATGCCTACCGAAGACAACATAGATTTAATAAAGTCATTGGGTCTTAGAGACAGCGAAGGAAAAGTGGATTACAAGACAGTAGAGATTACCAAGCAAACATTAAGTGAATGGTGGCAGAAAGCACGAGAAAGCTAGGTATTTTCTTATTAACTGATGGCAAGGGGGTTTTATAGCCTCACTTTCTTTTCAGTGCGGAGTGTATATAGTTTTCACATTTAAATATTCTAAGCTTAAATGGTAAGACAAATTGGCTAGGTGGCGTAAGCTACCGCCCGATCCAAAGGGATCAGCCGTATTCATCCATCCATTCATCCATCCAGCCAGCGCGCCGATAAAACTAACCGCCGCAACCCCATGCCACTACGGGGCCCCGTGCCGGTTAAAACGGACACGTTGGCGCGCACTTGAGGCTCCTGCTTGTCTCGCCGCCGCCCAACATGCCGTCACCTGCATCATGCAACCACATCGTCGGCGGTACTTCTGCTCGTCTCGCCGCCGACGAACATGCCGCCGCCTCTAGCATCCACATCGTCGGACATTCATGCTTTCGCATTCACAACTCATAAGAAGTGCTTAGTTGTCTTCCGACTTTTTCTTGCGTGATTGGTTTGGCCGGCTATGGCAAACCCAGAAAGACAACCAGCGCCGTGATGATGTTCCTTTTCCTTGATTTCCTCCATCGTAGCGTGGACTGCGATATTTCCGCAGTTAACAGATGATGAGGCAGAAGAAAAGGAAATGAATAAAATATTTTATGACGGCGATCTTGTGCCAGAAACAAAATAGGGAAACACACGTCGAGAAAACAGCGACGAGCCTGAACGGCGGCAGCAGCAAGCGACGCTACGCTGGCGTAACTAAAGCCCCTTTATACGTCCCTGAAGAATGCCGCCTGCTATATTGGGCCTATCCAGGCGGCACTACAGTCGATGCGCTAGTGTAAAAAAGCAAAAAAATAAAATAAAAGGTGGGCGCGTCAAAGGAGGAGGGAGAAGGAATGCCTATGCTGTCGGAGTGGAGTGCATGCTATGAGCTTATAAGTTATTTAATATACACAAAACGAGAAGGAGCCAGCCACCGTTGACCGTTGCCGCCGACCCGATTAGCATCGAATGCCTCGCGCCTTTTTGCGCTCGCGCTTATTGACCACTGGGGTTCTTCGTCTTCTTTGCTGGTCGCTACAAGTGCCCCCTCCTAGAGAAGTGGACGGCAGAGAGGCGTAGCCCAGGTAACGCGTCGACAGCGACGTGTCTCGATGGCAGCTGCCAAGTGCGCCGGTTTGAGTCGGTCAACAGACACAGTGTCTGTTCGACCTCCTAAGTCCAGTAGAAAATGTTTGTCTCTCCGTTCTACCACCTTGAAGGGTCCATCATATGGTTGTTGTAGCGGCTTACGAACCGTGTCTCGTCGAACGAAGACGTGGGTAGATGTTCGGAGATCGTGTGGTACAAGCTCATGTCGCCAATCAAACAACGCCGACTGTGCAACGGCACGGCTTTCATCGTCTTTCTTTGAGCACATCCTTCGAGGCTGGTGAGACAGTGACAGTGCACGTTTAGCCTGTGTGTATGTATTTGGGTTTCTTTCAGCCTTTGACTGCGCTCTGACTCAAGTATAGGAAGGCCGTCTGCTATCTGGAGCCTATCCAGGCGGCGCTACCGTCGACATGCGGGTGTAAAAAAGCAATACATAAAGATAAAAGGTGTGCGCGTCAAAGGAAGAGGAGAAGGAATCCTATGATGTCCGAGTGCAGTGCATGCTGTGAGCTCATGTCGCCAATCAAACAACGCCGACTGTGCAACGGCATGGCTTTCATCGTCTTTCTTTGAGCACATCCTTCGAGGCTGGTAGGACAGTGACAGTGCACGTTTAGCCTGTGTGTATATATTTGGGTGTCTTTCAGCCTTTGACTGCGCTCTGACTCAAGTATAATCTGGAGCCTATCCAGGCGGCGCTACCGTCGACGTGCGGGTGTAAAAAAGCAATACATAAAGATAAAAGGTGTGCGCGTCAAAGTAAGAGGGAGAAGGAATCCCTATGATGTCCGAGTGCAGTGCATGCTGTGAGCTCATGTCGCCAATCAAACAACGCCGACTGTGCAACGGCACGGCTTTCATCGTCTTTCTTTGAGCACATCCTTCGAGGCTGGTAGACAGTGACAGTGCACGTTTAGCCTGTTTGTATATATTTGGGTGTCTTTCAGCCTTTGACTGCGCTCTGACTCCAAGTATAGAAGGCCGTCTGGTATCTGGACTTATCCAGGCGGCGCTACCGTCGACGCGCGGGTGTAAAAAAGCAATACATAAAGATAAAAGGTGTGCGCGTCAAGGAAGAGGGAGAAGGAATCCCTATGATGTCCGAGTGCAGTGCATGCTGTGAGCTCTATGTCGCCAATCAAACAACGCCGACTGTGCAACGGCACGGCTTTCATCGTCTTTCTTTGAGCACATCCTTCGAGGCTGGTAGACAGTGACAGTGCACGTTTCGCCTGTGTGTATATATTTGGGTGTCTTTCAGCCTTTGACTGCGCTCTGACTCAAGTATAGGAAGGCTCGTCATGCGTATCTGGAGCCTATCCAGGCGGCTGCTACCGTCGGACGTGCGAGTGCTCGTTACAATACATCAAAGATAAATGGGGCGCGTCGTCAAATGGAAGATGGACGCATCAGTGAATCCCATATGATGTCCGAGTAGCGCCTATTGCTAGTGATGCTTGCGTCATGCCAATCACACAATGCCGACTGTGCAACGGCATCAGGCTGTTCATCTGTCTATATTGATTTAGCACATCCTTCGAGGCATGGTGGACAAGCGTATTGCTAGCCACGTTTAGCCTGTGTGTATATGTATTTGGAGTGTCATTTCAGCACGATTTCGACTGCGCTCTTGACTCAAGTATAGTATCTCGAGCCTATCACAGGCAGTGGCGCTACCGTCATGTAAAAGCAGTACATAAAAACTAACAAGGTGTGCGCGTCGAAAGGAAGAGGTGAGGCGAGTCTATGATGTCCGAGTGCTAGTGTATGCTGTGAAGCTTCATGTCGCTAATTCAAATGACGCCAACTGTGCAACAGGCACGGCTTTCATCGTCATTCTTCTTTGAGCACATCCTGAGGCTGTTCGTGGACAGCAGGACATGTTCATGTCTTAGCCTGTGTGTATAATGATTCTGGAGTTGGTCTTTCAGCCTTTGACGTGCGCTCTGACTCAAGTATAGGAGGGCCGTCTCAGTTATCTGGCAGCTTATCACAGGCGGCGCTCTACCGTCTGACGCGACGAGGTGTAAAAAAGACAACTACACAAAATAAAAGTGTGCGCCTCAGTGAAGTAGGCGAGAAGTTAAAATCCATATGATGTCCGAGTGCAGTGCTATGCTGTGAGCTCATGTCGCCAATCAAACAAACGCCGACTGTGACAACAGGCACGGCTATTCATCGTCTTCGTTTTGTAGCACATCCGTTCGAGGCTGGTGGAGCATGTGAACGGTGCGCGTTTAGCCTCGTTTCGTAATATATTTGGGTAGTCTTTCAGCCGTTTGACTGCATGCTCTGACTCAAGTATAGGAAGGCCGTCTGCTATCTGGAGCTTATCAGGCGGCGCTACCGTCGACGCGCGGGTGTAAAAAGCAATACATAAAGATAAAAGGTGTGCGCGTCAAAGGAAGAGGAGAAGGAATCCCTATGATGTCCGAGTGCAGTGCATGCTGTGAGCTCATGTCGCCAATCAAACAACGCCGACTGTGCAACGGCACGGCTTTCATCGTCTTTCTTTGAGCACATCCTTCGAGGCTGGTAGACAGTGACAGTGCACGTTTCGCCTGTGTGTATATATTTAGGTGTCTTTCAGCCTTTGACTGCGCTCTGACTCAAGTATGGGAAGGCCGTCTGCTATCTGGAGCCTATCCAGGCGGCGCTACCGTCGACGTGCGGTGTAAAAAAGCAATACATAAGGATAAATGGTGTGCGCGTCAAAGGAAGAGGAGAAGGAATCCCTATGATGTCCGAGTGGAGTGCATGCTGTGAGCTCATGTCGCCAATCAAACAACGCCGACTGTGCAACGGCACGGCTTTCATCGTCTTTCTTTGAGCACATCCTTCGAGGCTGGTAGACAGTGACAGTGCACGTTTAGCCTGTGTGTATATATTTGGGTGTCTTTCAGCCTTTGACTGCGCTCTGACTCAAGTATAATCTGGAGCCTATCCAGGCGGCGCTACCGTCAAGTGTAAAAAAGCAATACATAAGGATAAAAGGTGTGCGCGTCAAAGGAAGAGGGAGAAGGAATCCCTATGATGTCCGAGTGCAGTGCATGCTGTGAGCTCATGTCGCCAATCAAACAACGCCGACTGTGCAACGGCACGGCTTTCATCGTCTTTCTTTGAGCACATCCTTCGAAGGCTGGTAGACAGTGACAGTGCACGTTTAGCCTGTGTGTATATATTTGGGTGTCTTTCAGCCTTTGACTGCGCTCTGACTCAAGTATAGGAAGGCCGTCTGCTATCTGGAGCTTATCCAGGCGGCGCTACCGTCGACGCGCGGGTGTAAAAAAGCAAGACATCAAGATAAAAGGTGTGCGCGTCAGAGGAGGAGGGAGGAGATGTCGCTACTTTTTGGGGGGCGAAGCTCCTTAAGGTGTAGCCTTGTCCGTCCGTCCGTCCGTCCAGCGTCAGTGCTCACATCGATTGCCATCCCATGTCTTCTTAAAAAAAGAAAAATGTTTGGGCAGTCGACAGGATTCGAACCTGTGGGAGAGACCCCAATAGATTTCTAGTCCATCGCCTTAACCACTCGGCTACGACTGCGGGACGAGTAGGGGCTCTGAGATGTGGTAGTAACTCAGAGCTGGGGATGTCATGAATGAAACGTTGCATGTAGCCGCTCAACGTCTATACAGGAGAGGGTGCTGCGGTCAAATACGTATATAATTGCGTTAAACATTGCATGCATTGGTTCAACGTTTATAGACGAGAGGGGGCTGCGGTCAAATGCTCAAATGCGTATATAACCACGTTCAATACCACACATTCTCTTTCTGTGATGCATGAAAACAGAGCAAACGCCGCTTCGCTCCCACACGAATCAATATCATTCACCTCCTGGAGACGCGGTCATTTTTTATTCAAAGGCGTTAGGAGTAACAGCTGGCTATCGCGAGAGAGAAACGAAGCAGTAAATGAATCGGCAATACGGCGCCCGACTATAAACTACTATGCTCGTCATCTTTCAAATTCGACCTAGAATGTTCCGGGAAAAACTATGGCGAGACTGACTAGGCAAGGTCATTCTAGCCTCCTTTACCTTTACGCTCGTGGTAAGAGTGTACGCGAATTTTTAACGGAGGAACGTATCTTCTCGATGATGCACGTGGCAATATGACTAAGGCATAATTATGTTGGACTTGGTGGGATTTCCGCCCATGACCGCTTACGGTAATAGTGTGATGAAGAAAGTATGACTTGCCGCCAACTATCGCCTACAAACTAAGTATCCTGGACTAATTAAGTGTGACTCTCTGCCGGCAGTTTCCTGCGGACGAAATGTGCTGGACTAAGTATGACTTGAAGTCAACTAGGTTCACTGGACTAAGCATGAATCGCCGCCAACGGTCGCCTGCGGTCTGAGGGACCGAGAATGACTTGCCACCGACGATCGCCGGTGGCCGAAGCACTCTCGCCTAGACATAACTCGCCAGCCACTGCAGACTGCGGACTAGGTGTCCTGGACTACGTATCACTTGGCGACGACGGTCGACTGCGGACGAAGTATGTTGAACTAAGTAACACTCGCCTCCGATGGTCGCCTGTGTACTAAGTATGCTGAATCAAGTATGCTGGACTAAGTATCACTCGCCTCGGTCACTCGCGTGCTACTGCAGGAGACCGTCGGCGGCAAGTCACATTTATTTCCGTTGCTTGCACTCTTCTTCTACTGGTGGCATCGAGCGAAGATGTCGGACTACGGTTCGCATGGTCCGGGGTTTGATTCCCGATGAGTTGCTTGGCGAATATTTCTGGTTTTGGTTATTTGTTCCTAGTTATTATTATGACTAATTATACCATCAATATAATTAAGATGCTTATACATTGCCTGCTACGAACTATGCACCCTTTATGTTGTGTTTTCCTGCATGTAACGCTTTTTGTCACACTCAAGGTTTACACGTTTCCATGAAATACAGCTCATAAATACATTCTATGTTGAAACTCGGGGAGCTCCCCTGTAACATGGTGAATACATGGCTCGGATGTGGCGTCATCGCTCCATGCTGGTGGACATTCCTACTTGTTCTTGCCAATAAAACAGAACACATTCAGAGGTGCGAATTGTGAGATGCAGAAGGTATACGCTCTTAGCAACAAGGCCACCACAGTGGTCACTGGTGTGACCTCAGTGCAAGTCACGTATAATCACATCGTGTTTAAAAAAGCATGGAGCTGTAATTGCATGAGGTAGGCAAACGTCTTGGCATCCGTATAGAAAGCTGTTTCTGATTTAGCAATAAAAATGCAGTATGCCAAGGTCGAATGGTGTTGGCCGGCATCCAAACATCGGCACCACGAGCTCCGCAGGGCACGCGACGCATGTGCAGAAGGAAAAAAAACACAACTTGAAGAGAAAACAGAAAACGCAGGAGAGGGCTATGAGACGTTCCGAGGAGACTTCTTCAGGTAAAATAAACTTCGAGAACAACAAGAAAAAAAGAAAATAATATAGAAACGGCACCTGGCGATGCTAGACATGGCGTCGCGTCCCTGAAAGGCTGAGATGATCCTCACAAAATGCGTCTCTGAAAATTTCGGTTTGATCGATAAATCGAAATATGTCTAAAGCCCCATAGCTCTTTAGCACTACGCCCCAATCCCAAAATTTTTTGTCCGTCCGTCCGTGCATTTTTTGCTTAATTTAGCGGAGAAAGTGTCATCAGGCAACCTATACGCCTTGGGGAAATTGTCGGCACGTGACCTAAACGTCAAGTCAGTTTCCGCTAAATTTAGCGCGAAATTATACGTCTCGCGACGCACCCGTTTCCTCACCTCTTCCAACCCACTTAGTCCTAGATGAACGGAAGAGTGTGAGCGTTGGCGGAGGAAGGAGGCTCCGGTATAGCACGATCGCGTATAAATTCTCCGTCGAGAAAAACTTTTTTTTCTTACTTTTTGACACTAATAAAGCGTGGTCTTTATTTAGACCAAGAGGAGTGAGGCATACAGCATAAACAAATCATTCGCATACATACGCGATGTTTCACGGAGGACGTGTTTTGTCGTAAAATATATATAACATTACATATTAAACGTATATCAATAGGCACAAATATTATAATTATGGACAAATAATGTGTAAGGATATGTGCATTATATGATTATCTACATTACATTATAGACAAACACGATGCGTGTAAAAACAATATATATGATTATGTAAAATATATATCATTATACATTAAGTGATTATCTACATTGCAAAATTTATATCATTATGCATTAAATGACTATCTACATTGCATTACATAGAAACACTGTACATTTACAAACATTAAATTTGATTACCTACAAACAAGAATTTATAATCAAGAAGTTTTTCTGCTTGGCAGAGTTTCAGCTATTCGTTTTGTTAGATTTGTAATTCGCTTGAACATTCCTGTCGTTCACTGTACTACAACAAACGTTTTTCAGCAAAATAATTTCGATGCACCGCAACACATGCTTCAGCGCCAGCTCGCTCGTGTGGCCGTTGGCTGGCAGTTAGAATGTCATGTTCGGGACAATCTGGCGCTGGTTTGGCATTTTTAGGGACTGCGACTTTTTTTACAGTTGTTCAGCAACAACGTAGTTGTATGTGACGGCATTTACAGCTGTCCACGATTCTCCATGTCCTCAAAGAGTTCCACCATTTCCCTTTTGCACTTTTCCGCAGCTGAAACCTGCAGGTTGAATCCCAATCTTTTGACCGGTGTCTTCACAATGTAGAATGTTAGCATCAGGTCAGCATTTAGAACAATCGAGAATTTTATCCATGGCAGTTCACCTTCAAGAATGTGCACTAAAGTGAGGGATTCATTGCCTTCGATAGCATGCCAGAACCCCGAGAGGTTGCTTCTCGCGTGGATAGCTAGGTCTTTTACGCTCAGAATCCTGTCCGCTTTTTCTTCCTCCCGAAACCTCTCCGAGAATGCTGCAACCTCTGTTTGCATGGCAGAAGTATCTAGACGCTGTCGTTTTGACTCTGGGTCCTCCCTTCTGGTGTATTTTCTTGATAAGTAAGATGAACAGTCGACGACATTCGATGGGACTGCCTCTTCACGAAGGCGGAAATGTTTCAAAGTGGCAATGACAGCTACTTGACGGGTGTGACAAAATATGAGGCGGCCACTCCTATTATTACATTGTCGCTCAACTACTCCGACCTTGACTGCACAGTTCTGCCCTGCTGTTTGTTTCACATTCGCTGCGCAACTGAGAAATCCTGGGTTCAATCCTCACCCCTGCCCGTTTTGATCTGGGTGGGCATCTTACAGGTCTGCGGTCGTGTATCACAACTACGTGATGCGCATTAAACACCCCAGGCTAGCGGTTGCACTGCACTGCCTAAATTGCTCATCTAAAGCAGACAGCAGACTCCGATTAGGGCTGACTAACTTCCAGCTGTATAAACATACATCACAATCACAATTGCTGTGCATTCCGAGGAAAACCCACAAATCGGCAAAATGAGGTTCATCTTTGTGTGCTTGGACGGAACGAAATCATCTCATGGTATTGCACCTGCCTAAGCCTTCCGCAAGTCTTCGTCTTAGGGAAATGAAAACACATGCACTTTTCTTCCCGATTTGAAGATCGTGCTTCACCGTGGCACACTAGACCTTTGCGGCATGTCTAGAACACTAGAGTCAAATCACACTAATGCTGGGAGAAGTGCGTAGACGTTGCAGACGCCGATATCTCGTACACTCTGCCAGTAGCACACAAAATCACTAAATTCAGAAACAGCGCACGTGTCCGCATAATCCACAGCCGGGCGTTTTTATTCATTTATTTATTTTACCCTCAGGGCACAAAGGCATTATAGAGGGGAGTGGGGAATAATAGTAATAAAAATACACAAGGAACAATGAACAAAAAACTCAAACGATAGGGAACACGAGGTTGGCAATAGAAGTACAAGAAAGAGCGTGGTCAGTCATTGATGTGAGAGATGCAGGTAAGCGGTTCCAATCATTAGAAGTTCTTGGAATAAAAGAAGCGTAATAATCGTTAGAGTGACCTTTGCATGAAAACACACAGAAGCGTGCCCACGTGAAATCCTCTGATTCCCGACAACACCAAAAACGTTCATGCAGCCGCAATAAACGTCTGAAACGAAAGGACTGCCCGTTTCTGCCTGACCACAGCCGGCGAAAAAGAGAATGACTGGACTTCTTTTTGACGCAGCAGCGATGGCTTTGAGATTGCGAGACGGTTGTCGACGACAGTGTCTGAGAAGAGTTCCCTGTCCCCGTGAAGTAATCAGCGTCAGTGCTCGGAGAGCTGTGGCCTTGAGTTCAAGCAAGTGGGGTTGCCCCATCTCTTTTCTCTCTTTCCCTCTTTTTCCCCATCCCTTCTCCCTTTTAGCGACCTCTTTTAGATAACCCTAGGTAATGTTGCTCCCAGGACGACCTGCCAAAGCGCCCAAAGTCAAGGCGGGAGCCCTCCTCCTGTGACGTCACCTAAGGAGGCGAAGGAGTCGTGACAGCCGCCTCGGGATAGCGCTGATGTGAAGGCATTGCTCGTGAATATACCGTCGTAAAAGCAAGATTTTATTGCTACAAACATGTTTTATTGTCTATAAAGTAGTTTAGAAATAACGGATGATCTAGTAAACAAATATTGTTCTACCGGAAGGGATCGGGCGCCGCGAAACAGCTTTGATATGTAAGCATTGCTAGTGGATTAACATTCGTAGTTATGAACTTGTATTAATGCAGTCGTGTTATATTCTCTAGAATGATAGCTACACGCAGCAGGTAAGCTACAAATGTGTACACAGGCAAATTAATAGGACTCACAAATATTGAGGCGCGGTGTAAGAACAATGTGTGTACAACTATGCCCTGGGAAAAATGGGTTTGCTTTTAAGCAAGCTCCTTTGTAATGCTAATATCGCTTGGCAAGTCCTATGTTGTATAAACAATAGTTAATAAAATGACAGGACACCCAATGATGCGACACGGCAACACAGTTCATACTAGCACTGTAATGCACACAGAACAAAACGCTCGCGGAAAGTATTGCCTACGAAAGCAATAACATACAGTTGAGGAATTCCATTTTTTAAAAATAGACATTAGTGACAGCGAATGAAAGTAAGAAATCATCATTAATAAAGTGGATATCTACCTCAAAAGTTAATTTTTCCTTTTGATTATCAAAATCAATTACAATAATTAAATTCGACACGGTTTTACTACTCAGACAATAATTATTTCATTATTTTAATCATTTATCGCCCTACATTTTTTTCAGTCGCAAGGCTATATTGCACCGCTACCGATACATTAACAGAACACATAACCCTTCTTGAGCCAGTAGCGCCAACGAAAACTGAGGTCTTAATAAACAGGGATATGGACGCCATATTCTATCGCGTAGTGTTCCATCAGACAAAGAAATGACAAAACTTTCTTACCTCTTAAAGTCATCCATTCAGTCAAGCCACCGCCATAGGTAAATTTAGGTGCTTCCACCATCAAACAAAGGCCAATTGATGCCTCCCGACATCGCCTGAGAGACTTCGTCCAGCCTCTCAAGCCTCAACCGAAACAGAACAAAGAAGCCGTACCAGAAACACTGACAGCCGAACCTTCAGACATGAAATGACCGGAAGATGCAAGCCACAAATACTGCATAACTCAAAGCACTTTTGAAAGCCGACAGCGCGTTACATAACCGAAGACGCCGTCGTCGTGCTTGAGCCTGCAGGCGACTTTTATGCATATTCACTTTTTCAGCGTCTTGATGTTCTTGCTGGACACTCGAGTCTCACAATCACACGAAAAAGCAGTCAGAAGAGAACGATTGCATATCCTGAGTCTACACGCGTGAGGTTTCAACTTCTCGAGCTCAATGACGGTGGCAACAGGCAACGCGACGACAGTCGTCCTCTGGGTGAAGGCTCTAGTTTCTGTATCAGTCGGGCATGCCAACATGCCAACCGCACTGTTATGTCGACCGCACTGCAATCCGCACTGTTATCTTTTCTACACGAATACATGAGCCACGGGCCGAGTATGTGTACTGGCCGCGTGGGCCTATATTACCAACCGCTCACTCAGCCGAACTGAATAAACTTTGCTGTTGACTTGCTACGGCCCGATTGATACGTGGTGTCGGAAGTGGGATTCAAAACCACGCCCTCTTTCGAGGTCCAGAGCTTAAATCTGCAGTTGGCCTTGTTATAAGAGGCTCCCTCGGTTGTTTGTACTCGTACTTTCGGCACACGGTGCAGCGTTGCAGCAAAGTTCCAATGGCAGAGTTAAGCCCAGGCTAGAACACCGAGCGTCGGGCTCTTCGCTTTGTTAAGGTACGAATGTCCTTCATGGATTCGTTGCAGTATTTCCGGCCTCGTAGATTTTTCAATCACCACTCTTTTCCCTTCAATACAATTGCTTGAACAAGTGATAACTCGGAAACTAGTGGTTTCAGTTGGCCTTCCACATCACCACTACCGTTCATGTAGCGTGTAACTGCTTGTAAGTCCGGGTCATTCACGGTCGCTTCAGCCAGGCGCTTCAAGGTGTTTTCGCTTACCAAGTCTGACACTAAGCTCAGAGCGTGGACGTCAACATTTTCAGTGGTGCCGGCGGTGTCCTCAGACTTGAGTGGTGATGACCTTGACAGCATGTCGGCGAGGAGCAGCAGTTTTCCTGGTGCAAATTGAAGAGCATAATCGCACATAAGTAAACGCAGGAAAAAACGCTGAAGTCGTGGTTGCATGTCACGAATCCTCTTTGAAGCAATCGCTATCAGTGGTCGGTGGTCTGTTTCGATTAGTGACTTACCTCCATACAGAAAGTGGTGGAATTTCTCGCAGCCAAAAGTGATATCCATCGCTTCCTTTTCAATCTGCGAATATCTTTCTTTGAGCCCGTCCTGACCCGTGATGCGTAGGCCACAGGCCACCAGCCGTCGCCGGGATGCTGTAGGAGTGTAGGAGTCCCATTTCTTGATGCATCAGAAGACGTTTTAGTTTCTCGGGCTGAGTCAATGATAGACAGCAAAAGTGTGTTAATAAGCATTATGCAAATTTTCTTCTATTCTTTGGCGTGGTTGTCTGTTTTATCGAAGACTGTGTCTTTTTTAAGGAGACCGCGCAAAAGTTCTGTTCTTGCCGTTAAATTCGGCATGTACTTTCCAAAGTAGTTGGCTACTCCAAGCATTCTATGCACGGCCCACTTGTCCATAGGGCATGACATTTGACCTAGCGACGTGACTGTAGTGCGGAGCTTGGCCCTATCCCTTCTTGGCTGATGACGTCGCCCAAGTAGTCAATCTTCGTTAGGCCAAACAGCACTTTGTCGGCGTTGAAGGTCGAACCCGCCCGCCTGGCGAACTGCAATGCGTTTCGGAGGCATCCATCGTGTTCGTCTTGCGTTACTTCCCAGACCAAAATATTATCGACGAATACGGGTACTCCGGAGGCCAAGTCAAAATCTCGCTTATCGTTTTTTGGAAAACATCAGGTGCCGATGCGATCCCGAAGGGAAGCCTAACAAAAAAAAACGGTAACGGCCGAAAGGCGTGCCGAACGTGCAAATGAACAAAGTGGCCTCATCTAAAGGAATTTGGTGGAACCCAGAGTTGGCGTCGAGGCGGGAAAAATATCTGTCACCTGCTAGTTCGGCCACCTCAATGTCCTCGCGCTTAGGCATCTGGCAGCGTGACTTGCATGATACAGTTTCGTTTCTGTTGTTGTAGACAATATACAAACTTGCAATTTCAACCTGAGAAATATAGTAACGATATAGCATTTTTTTATATAAAAACACAAACTCATACAAACGGGGAAATTAAAATTATATTTAGCAACATATTAAATATGGCACTCCGACTACTATGGCGCTGATGCTGTGTGTTGCGAAGTTGTTATTTGCTTCCATGTATATAAGTCAGTTAACCCAACTGTACCACACAAGAAGCCTGCTTGTGTGTATTCAAGTAATGTTTGGCGTCCCCCCTCCTCGCCTTCCTTTGTCGTGTGATACAGCAATTCAGATCCTCCATAAAATTTAGCAGGGAAGTATACTTCTTGTCACACCAATTCCTCTCCCATTACTTTTTCCTTTCTTTACCCTTCCCCTTTCCCAAGTTTTTCTCCTCACTCTCCTACAGTGCTCTCTCCACCTCTCCATCTGCCTCCCATTCCCATCTATCCCTCTACCTTCCCCTGTCCCTATTCCTTCTCTTCCAGTGTTTTACGCATTCCTCAAAAAGAGGAACGAAAGCTCGCTCCTCGTTCCTCTTGATTTGTGGAACTCGTTCCGTCTGAAAGTTCCCTATGCGAAAAAGGAACTCGTTCCCGTTACAGTTTAAGATAGAGCGTATCGTTACATATACGTTATATTTGCATTTTGGTATTACCATAATCAATTTAATCAAACAGAGATTTTTTTATCAATGTTTTCTATTAATATGGCAACATAGATGTTCATCACGGCAGCCGGATTATCGAACGGCCATGATGCCGAGAAATCCTGCATCACGGCCGCCGGATTTCTCGCCGACTGTTTCGCCAAGTGTCCAGATTAGGGCCCCAGAAGAAAAAAACAAGCGGAAGGCAGGTGTGCTATTTGTTGACATATTAACATTTAAAAAATCTCAGCCCTTAACACTATTCATGCTTGTGGTGGGGCAATTCAGACGACCCAAATGTACTGTTACCAGTGGCGGTCACTATGGTAAGTTACAGGTTAAGAAGGTAGCGGCAAATGCCCCTCAAAGCGATTCCTATATCCCTCCGCCACCTCGGCATCCAATATCGTCCCATCGATTTCCGTGACGTCGTGGCCAACGCGGGAGATGGTATTGCCTTCCTGTAAATATTTGCTTTATCTTTCCACTTTGACTTACGTTCCGGAAGCCACGAGAGGGAGATTAGAGTGTTCCCCTCGATGGAAACAAATACGACTTTCGGGGATTAGCTTCCCCTCCGATGGATACAAAGGTCGCTTTCTTAAAAAGTGGGGGTCAGAGACAAGTTGGCATCACACTGTGGCCAATATCTATTCATTGAACCGGAACGAGCGGCCTTTTCAGTGAACAATTTTTTTCGAGTGCGGATGTATTTGAAACGGGCACGTCACGTTTGTCGGAGGAGCTTTTCCTATCTTCTTGACTTGTAACCGACTATAATGTCAGCGGCAACCCCGCCCCCCCCCCCCCCCCCCCCCCTTGTGACGCCACCTACATTGCACGATCGTTTTACAACAACCGCACATGTTTCAATCTAAGAAATTTCCGTGTTCGAACTTAACAACAGTCGCTTCTCGATGTTGCTGTTCGCAAGACAAGCAAGTGAAAACGAGGGTAGGGCTTTGGAAGGTCAGTCTTGAAAATTACCAGTCTTTCGTGAAGTTTGGATTCCTTGTTGAGTCTGAAGCTAGAGGACAAGGGGAGAGATTATAAGGGTTAATTTTTTGAGTATCTATTAAGTGGCCAATGCTCGGGTTACAAGGGTGTGTTCGATGTCTGGTAACCCGTTCTTTTGTTGTAACAGTAGGTCTCTTTGTGAACGTTCAGTGATGGCTGTAGTCTGCCTTAGATTAATGGGTGTGTGATGATTCGTGGTAGCAAATAAAGTACTGAGTTTGAGACGTCTTTCTTTTTGTGTCCTTTTCTTAAACAAAAAGGTTTGCTTTTTGTACCGCAGTTTTGGACACTGAAAAAAATCGATGTCCACTAGCTCTCCTGCGCTCAACTGTTACCAAGCGAGAACCACTCAATAAAAACCCTAATACCCCTCTTACACGGGCACCCTTAACCGCGGTTTAGTCAGCTTTAACTGCTGTTATGCCGCACCACATTTACCGCACTATGCTCCCGAACAGCTATTTCAGAAATAGTAAAGAGCGCACGTGCACTGCTTTGATGGGTGCTCAAGATGCTCAAGCGCACGTTTGCCGATAGCTTTGACTGCATAGCCACAGAATGTTATCCGCAAGTATTGTGCGCTAACTGCGGGCTAGCGTAACTGCAGTTAAATGTGCCCGTGTAACAAGGGTATGGTATAAGTAACAAGAACGTTACCGAGACACTGGTCAACGTAATGATATTGTTTTTAAACGTTTTAGAATCTCGCTCTTAGAAAAAAACAAATTGCCCCACTGAACGAAAAAAAAGAAAAGCCGTTCCTTTTGAAGTTCCAGTAAAAATGTAACGAGTTCCCGTTCCAGTTCCTACCGATGCAAATTGGAAGAGCGGTGTTCCTCCGTTCCTCCTAAAAGCTTACCACGGTCACAGAGGGCTCCAAAAGAGAGGCAGTCCGACACCATGCACATGTGCCCTCCCCTACAGCGGCAGAGGCATCGTCCATAGCAGAAGCCATCATCTTACAGTCTCATTCTGCCGAATCCATTATACGCTCAGATAGTGAAGGAGTCCCCAGAGACTTCTTACCAACTCCGCACCGGCCCACATCAAACACGACCTAACATCCTACATGGCTGCCCATACTTATCTCCACGTCTTTCTTGAGTGTGTCCCCGGACACCAAGCAATCGCCGGAAACGAAAAGGCCCACGCCCTTGCTCGCGCAAACGAGACTCCAAGAAACCTTGAATCCTGGCCACCGGACCATAACCCGAAAGAGGAACGTGCCGCACGCACATCGCAAGGCTCAACGACAGGGACTGAAATACCTCTGTCTTTCCCGCCGCACCTTCCCCTCCCACCCCTTAACCTCAGACGCCTCGAGGGTTCACACGTTCGCCAGGCACAGACGTTCTCCCTGCCGTGCGACCTCATAACTCTCCACAATATCAACTGCCCCGGAACCCGCATTGTCAGGTCTGTGGTGCCTATCCCGACATCAGACACACCTACTGGTATTGTCCTCGCGCTGAACAATTTTCCTACTTTCTCCTTCCACATCTCCTTTCTCCCCACATGCCTCTTGCCTGGGAGAGCTGGGCCACTCTGCCCTCGGACCTCCGCCCTGCCCTCTAAGAGGCCATGGGAGATACCGCTTGACTTCAACAACACTCCCACAAACTCCGACCCTGACCCGCCAAGATTCCCCGGAAGACGTCACCTCTAGTAACCACTGCGCGGACAGGGGCGGCTTTAATGTCTTCTCTCTCTCTCTCTCCCAAAAGGAACGCGGTCCAGGGACGCCGTTCTTTGTAGTGCCGTTCTGTACACAACTGCTTCACCCCCTACAGTGGCCTTCCTCCCCCCCCCCCCCCCCCCGTGTCTTTCTTCCCGGCCCTGATCACGTCACACATTAATTCAGTTTCCTCAAAATTGTTAAAAAGTAGGTTCTTCACTTCCGTAATGACTGTTTAATGCCTTCCAAACATATGAAACCATCGCTCCTAGGAACACCATTCCAGGGATTATAAAACTTTAAATGTAAATCACTGTAAATTTTTGTTGGTTTTAACATTGCATAACCTAATTTGTTTCCCTAACGGGACGTGATTACAGCTTAGCGAGGGATAATCCGCGCAGTCGGACGTTTTGGGAATTGGACACGGTCGGGTCGTCAGCCCTCGGAAGCCAGCAAGAGATATAATTGACAGCAATCCGCGTCATGTTGAGGATCTCGTATCAGAACTTCCTAAAGATTGAACGCTACGGCCGCCTCGGGATAACCACAGCAGAGCCTCCCGTATTGGAGGCTATTACCAGAGTCACGAAAGAAAGGCAGCCAAACAGAAATGCGTTCTGACAGTCGGAGGCGTATTTGGCTGCCTTTCATTTATAGTTCGCAAACTCCCCACACGGTGCTCGTTATTGGAAAAAAAATGTGCGACTCTTGATCGGAAAGAGCGGGGAACGGGAATTAAATTCTTCCGTACAAAGCCTTGAAATGCCCGTACAACAGGGACAAATATGGCTGTCCTTTCAGAAAAATATTCGCTACAAGTTCTGTTGTGAACGATTCCGCTTTGTTTTGCGCGCCTACAAAGTTCGAAAGAATTGCAAAAGCAACAAAGGAAATGATCCGTACAGACCACCGTGGTACAGACAGAGCCGGTTGTAGCAGACGACGGGAGAATGTCCAGAGTGCTACCTTGCCTCTCGGGAAATTTTCAGTGTCAAGGCTCCTTCACACTTACGGAAAGATCTTGCCACCGACCTACCTAGCCTCGAGGAAAAAAGTGTCCGACTTTCACACTTGCTGCCGCCCGCCGCTTTCCGCGACTCCGACTCCGATGTCTCGTGGATACCAGAAAAGGTAGACTCAAGCAGTGTTCGAAAAACCGCTCTCGCAGCCAGCACTTTGCTGCTGCGCTATATAATACAGCTAACAGCCCACAGTGCCCAGAGGAATGTGCCCAACATTCTCTCTGCGATACGAGAGTGCCATAATATAATAGCGAGCAAACGGAGACAGTACGAGTGCGTACCGCTAGCGCCAATTTTATTCCACAGATCTCCTTTGTGGACCCTGTGTTCGTTGTTCAAATGCCTAGATTCTTTAGTCTCGTTTAACATTTCTTCCGACACAATCTTACCACAAGACGGCGCCATTTGCACAACTTGAGAACTTTGACAACACCGGCAACAACTCGGGCGATTCGGCTAAGGAGTGACGTCGGCCAACGTCATTTCTCTCTTGGAGTTCTGATTGGCTGCAGTGAAACGGAAACTTCTTCCGCGCGAAAAAATCGGTCCCGTGCCGATTGCTCTCGCCACGGAATATTCCGTCAGCAGCGAGCCAATTTCGCGGCCCGGCGTCAAGTCAACACCACCTAGACAGAAGGCCTCCGCACGCGTCATCACAGTTGGATCGATCGAGGCGTGAGATTGGGCACGAGTTCTACGCCAGTGTTCGGCTCGGGCTCGTGTCCAATCAGCGCGTCGTAGGTCGGACTCGGGTCCAATAGCCCAGTTAGCCCGATCCGACTCTGATGACGTTTCATAGAAGAAGAAACCATGTGGAGGCCTTCTGTCTGTCTAGGTGGTGTTGGTCAAGTTCCCCGTGGATCCGCCCGCGGATGCGCAAGTGAGAACGAGCCATCACGTGGTCGATGCGGCGGTGACGGGGAGGACCGTAGACGACTTTGCGCGTAGCCTTTCATACACTATATGCAAAAAGAAGTGCCATCTACCATACGGTTGATCAATTATCGAGTTTGCACCATATCATCGGGGTTCTCGTAAGAGCCCTTCGCGGGGCGTCTTCGATAAAGACCGTACACTTACCTAGATAGTCCGTTTCATTGGTTCAGTGACGAGTCTTGTGACATCGTTGCTGGAAATTCCTTTTGCACAATTTGTCGCCAACTTTCTTTCCTCCATTTCACCAAAAACTAAACAGCAATTCAATGAATGCGCTAATAAATTATCCTAAAATCGTGAAAACAGTGGAATGCAGATTTTCTGCGTCCACAGATGGATGGCAGATATGGAGACTCCGTAAGGCACGATGATGGTAGCTTGGAGGAAGTTTCCGTACGGGCTATTACGTTGCGCTTCGTGGCATAGCGCGAAGATCGCATATACTACCCGTCCGTCAATCTGAAATGAAAATTCGGTCTACTTTTATGTGCCACATGACTTTCATTTTTGCCGCGTGTTCTCGTTTCCAGCGCCGGAAGAAGGTCAATGGCGACGCACAGGTCCCGGCGAAGAAGTCCACAGGCCGACGCCTGTCCATGGCTAGCTACAGGCCGCACCCGCAAGACACGCCGCCAGTGAATGCTGAAGGCGCAGCGGGCGACAACAGCAAGTGAGCCGTTCCTCCGTTTCGTTCCGACTGTCGTTGCCGTCTTTAACTCGTGGGTTTAACAATTCTGTGAACCGATCTCGCTCAGTCAGCTGAAGTATGTCTCAGATGACGCTGCGATCCGATGCAGCGAATCAAGCAGCGCCAAAAGTGCATCGACAAGGCGCTCCTTCTCCCTGTGGGAAATTTACTGTCGTCGGCTAAAACGGAGTGCGTCGTTGGATCGCTGCCCCGTCGGAAGGTGGCGCCACAAGTTAATGGCGTCGCTAACTCGGTCGTCTGCGAATGCACCCAAAGTTGACTTGGCTCTTATATTCTTTTACAGGAGAATTATACACCTTGAGGTTTTACGAGGTAAAAATGACTTGCTCGGTGCACCTCCAGTGTAAGTTTTGAGGTTTCTATGTACATTTGCCAAATTTTCCGGCTCGTTTTTTAACGTCAGCTCCGTTGAGCCATTCTATAGTAACAGAAAGTTTCAGTAGGCCGTTTTGCCATTTACGCTACGCTATCCGCAATCCGCTAGGGCCTCCGATAAATCTACCTTAGCGGGCAACGTTTTCAGGTTTTAGTAGCGCGTTTGCAATCTTGGCAACCCGCTACCGAATTATAGCGTTACGAGACCTGACGCAACGCCACAATCGACTTTTTGAGACACTAAAGCTTGCGTAAAATAGAATTGGTAGAGAAATATGTGGTAGTCGTCTACTAGTGTCCCTATCTATATGTTATATTTATCCTTCGGTTGATTAAAGTGCTCATCTTTGCTTCTTTTATAATTAAACGCAACTGATAGTCAAGCTGGCCAAGGCGATCCAATCCAAGTCAAGACAGTCAAGCACGAAGTAGCCATCTCTCCGATGCCGTCGGCGTGTTGTGATCGTGCTTCTCGCTTAAGGCCCGTTCACACAGTTCCTACTCCTTAGAACTGAGTGCTTCGAAACCTCAATTTTTCTTAGGACGGTGGTGGTGGTTAAAGTTGTTTATTGATGAAAGGGTTATGTCAAGGCCTCTTGATAAATATCATCTAGCCTTGATGGGGATAGGGAAATGGGTGATGAGGGTAGGGGAATGGGAGGAGGTTAAATTGATTTGAGAAAGGCCCGCCGAGCATACGTAGCCCAACAGAGAGGTTAATATTTGTTTCCTATTGAGGTTGTCACTGGCCGGTCTTGTCCATTCTCTGTAGTTTGTGGGTCTGGCTTCCGCGGGCAGTTCGTGTATGGCAGCTTGTCTTTGCTTGCTGATGGCCAGACAGTCCCATATAAGGTGCTGGCAGGTAGCAGGTACGCTGCAAGTCTTACAGAGCGGGTCTGGGCCGGGATCGTTCGGTGAAGTAGGCTTATAAAATCGAGCACGCCATACTGGGGTCAGGGCTGTGCATGTCTGGAGCCTTCGGATGCATACCCTCTCCCACCTGGTGAAGCCTGGTGGGATGGGGCAGTCGTCCATGGGCAGCAGGGATGCCAGTCGTTGTTTCCTGGCTATCCGCTCCATCTCTTTCTGTTCCTCTGGGTCCGGTGCCACGGGTTTCTCTTTGACCGAAGAGGAGGCGAGTCCTTGTGAGGGTACGTCATCTTGTAGTCTAGCCCTCGCGGCCTCGTTCGCCTCTTCGTTTCCTGGAATTTCCATGTGTCCCGGAATCCATGACAGTTCGAGCCGTCTTCCTTTAAGACGTAGTGTTTTTGCTAAATTCTTGATTTTTCGTGTAATATTGTTCTTGCTGCCTATGTGAAGGCATTCTTTAACCGCTTCCTTCGAGTCGGTGAATACGTACAGGTGTTTGTTGGTGCTTTCTACATGAGCTTCAATTGCTAACTGGATGGCGAGCAGTTCTGCTGTTTTTGTGCTGGGTGTCATTGGTGCGAGCTTACTCTCTTTCTTGGAGGAGCTCTTTGCTAACCAGGCTACGGCCGTTCTCCCGTCATTGTCTCTAGCTGCGTCCGTATATAGGATTTCGACGTCTTCCTGTTCCCTAAGTCTTCCGAGGTCTTCGAGGTGTTTTTTTGCTGCAGCTGCGCGACGTTTCCTGTGTCCTTCACCTTGATTCATGGGTATGGGTTTGAGGGAGACGACGGGTTCGTCCTCCCACGGAGGCTGTGATGGTTGGTTGCTTGGAATGCACCACGTCCTTCTGCCTAGTTTTTCTAGTATGATGCGTCCGTGCCATGTCTTCTTCAGCCTGTTGTACTGACTGATCTTCATTTCTTGTGCGATCTCTTCGATGGTGTTGACCTGAGCTGCTTTGTGCAGTTCCTTGATGGGTGTAATTTTTGGCAGGCCTGTGATTACCCTCATGGCGGACCTGTTGAGAACCTCGAGTTTCTCCCTTTGCGTCGCTGTGAGCCTAAGATAGTTTATTCCGTACACTGCTCTGGAGACGAGCAGCGCTCGGACTAATCTTCGGAGCAAATCCTCCTGACATCCCCATGATTTGCTGGTAATCCGTTTGAGGAGGTTGAGTCCGTCCTTCCACTGGGCCTTAATTTGCTTCTGCCAGCTTGTAGCTCTACCATCTTCGTCGAAAGTTAGGCCTAAAACCTTGATGCTGGGTTGTGGTTGTATGGGAGCACCGTTAAGGAATAGCTGGATGTTATGCTTGCCTCGGGCTCGTTTGCTAGTTATGGTCATATAGGCAGTCTTTTCGGTAGATATCTGCAGTCCTGTTTGTTTTGTGAATTTGTCGGTGACGTTTAGGGCTTCTTGAAGTATGGCCTGTTGTTTCGAGGCGGTTCCTTTAATAGTCCATAGTGTGACATCATCAGCATATATAGTAAATCCTAGGTCATCGATCTCTTGGAGTTCGAAGGCCAGGTCCGTCATTGCCATGTTAAATAAAGTGGGGGATATTACCGCCCCTTGGGGGACCCCGATGTGGTTAGGTTTGGGGGTTCCTTTGGTGTGACCTATGATTACGTGAAACTGCCTGTCCTTCAGGAATGCCTTGATGAAGTTGAGTATGCGTCCATGTAGTCCTCTTCTTTCTGCTGCGCGGATTACTGTGTCGTGAGGTATTGTGTCAAAAGCCTTTTTTATGTCGATGGCGACCATCGTTCTGGGCTTTGCATTGGCAGGGTTTTCGGTTATGTCCTTGTGTATAAGCGCCAGGCTGTCTTGAGTCGAGAGGTTGGGACGAAACCCCGTCTGCATAGGGTGCAGTTTCCGGTGTGTTTCGAGGATCCATGTGATTCGAGCTAGGACCATTCTTTCCATAAGCTTGCAGAAGTTCGAAGTGAGAGAAATTGGGCGGAGATTCCGAAGGTCGGATGGAATTTTGCCTGGTTTTGTGATCGGAAGGACAGTGGATGTCTTCCATTCTGTCGGGATGATGCCCTCTTCCCAGATCCTGTTGATCCAGTCTAGAAGGTCGGCGGTGTCCTTCTCAGGCAGGTTGCGTAGTGCCGCAACCGTAACTCGGTCTGGCCCAGGTGCCGTGTTCGCCTTTGCTTTGGCGAGAGCTGCCTGCAGCTCTCCCATGGTGAATGGGAGATCCTCGTCGGTCGGTACTTCGATCTTGCTAGGCTCGTAGCAGTCCGCTGGGGGTGCCGTTGCTGGCTGCGGAAAGAATATGTCTCCTGCGAGTTCTGCTACCTCTTCTTCCGTGAGACCTAGACTGAGGGCTAGGTTGCCGCTGGTACCTGCAGATCTAATTTTACCCGCCATGCATTTGTACGTGCGCCATACTTTCTTCAGGCTCGTTTTCTCGTTGAATGAGTTGCAGTGTGACCTCCATCTATGCCGGCTTAGCTCAAGTGTGTAGCGTCTGGCTTTGGCTGTGGCTAGGTTAAGCTTGATTCGTAGCTGTTTGGAGCACTTCTTCTTCCGGTAGCGTTGTAGGGCTTGAAGCCGACTTGCCCATAGGTTTAGGAGATGGAGGTCCGGGGTTGGGGCGTCGTCTTTTATGTTATAAGTTTCCATGGCTTGCTCGAGTGCCGTCTGGATCTTTTGGGCTAAGTCTTGGCCGGTGAGGTTGGCGATGACTTTTCGAAAGTTGTCCCATTTAACGAAGTGGGTCTTCCTCCGCGGTGTTGTCTGGATGTGTAGTTGGATGTGAATCGGAACGTGGTCGCTGCCCATGGAGTCTGGCGAGGCGTGCCAGGACATTCGGAGCCCCTTGGAGGCCCATGTTAGGTCCGGCGACGTGTCGGCCTGCGAAGGGTTTTGGGATATCGTTGTCGGCGTGTCTTTGTCGTTAAAGGGCCCCTGAAGAAGAAAAAAGTTTTTTCAAAACAGTCTGGTTGGGACACGCGTGTCAAAAAACAAATTTTACGCGAAAAAAAAATTTTTAGAGCAATATTGACTGCGCCAGACGCAATTTAGTCGGTAGTCACCTCCTTTCCACTTGTTTTCTCTCTCGGCATTTCGGGCGCGTGGAGGAGAGCTACTCCCCGCCCCTTCGTAGTGGATCGGCTTGGCTGCTTGGCTGCGCCCCATACGAGAGCCATTGCTACTTCCTGTGTCTGCCGGTCGCACGTCGCTACAGCGTCGTACACGACGGACCGAATCGCGATTTTCGTCCGCAGACCGTGTACCGCGTGACCGGCACGTTACCGATTCCTGCGATCCGCGCCTCGTCCGCGGCGGACGCGCAGAACTGATAACGTCAAGCGCCTTTTTCACTCGCGGATTTTCGGCAGGAGATTGACTTGAAAAGCGTTTAGTCTGGCAACAGTACATTGTTTTCTTGTTTTTTTTCTGGACGATGAAAACAAAAGTGGCGCATCGTTGTGTTTTGTGCGTTCGCTGGTTCATTTTGTCGGGCGTTTCTTCGTTCCACGTGTGAAAGGAACTGCAGAAACTTTGTCTGGCTGACGCGACGCAGGTTCCGGTACTCCTCCGGGTCCGCGTCAAGAAGCTTCCGTCAAAACTCGTCTAGCACGCCGTGATAATTCTTGCACGTCCAATCAGGATTTCACCGAGCAAGACCTCTCGTGTGGCTAGTGCGTGAAGGCATCTCCAAACGCCCCTTCGCGAGCCCAGAACTTCGTCGCTTCTACGCGGAACCCTTCTCGAGCAGGACCATGCCTGTGTCACTCTCATGCATTGGGTTAGTAAAGCTAGTGGTGCGCGAAGCCTATCACGGTGTTTTGTCTCGATCTGTACGTAACAGCGGCGTACGATTCATTATCGCGGTAGCGAACGTCGATTTCTCTCTTGGACAACGGTGCCACGGTGCGATGTTGGAGTTTCGCGGCACTGTGGGGTGGCGACCAGGTTCGGTCCGTCCTTGCTGGCGTCTGCTCGTCGTCTCCCTCGTGTGAATGGGACACACGAATCACGCAAAGAGCAGCAAAACAAAAACCTGTCACCCCTTGCCACTTCCTAAGTACTTACGATGACTAACTAACACAAGCAACAAGCCCTCTTCAGGAGGTCTTCACATATAAACGCGATAGAACTATAAAACCACCCGAGGAATACGCGAGACGCGTTTCAAGACGGCGACCATGACAGAAAAAAAATGGCCAAGTTTTTGTTTGTTGTTTTATCCGAACGGAAGTTACGATTTTGTAAAACGTTTGTAAACAATTACGACGTTCATTCGATGGATTGTTTCTTAAACCTAAAAAAATGTAATTCAAAAGGCAATTTCAAGAGATCACGAAGATTTTATAACCAACATCTAAGCTGTCACTCATTCTATTGGCCAATGAGAAGCTGATTTGAATGACCATCGTTACCAATGAGAAGCCGCGCTGAATGACCTGGAATTTGCGCGCAAAACTTCAAATAAATCTCTCGCCGTCAATATTGCTCTAAAAAAAATTTTTTTTCGCGTAAAATTCGTTTTTTGACACGCGTGTCCCAACCAGACTGTTTTGAAAAAACTTTTTTTTCTTCTTCAGGGGCCCTTTAAGGGGTACGATATTATGAGTCTCACACAACTTCTTGATGGACCTTCCTCTCCTGTTCGTCGTTTTGTATCCCCACATCGTGTGTCTGGCGTTAAAATCGCCACAAATAATCGTTGGTGTTTTGTCCGTTAAAAGCTGGTCGAGCCATTTGCAGTCTTTGTCTTCCAATATAGTTGGTCTGATATAGACAATAAAGATATTCAGGGTCTTGCTACCGATCTTGATCTTGATTCCGATCACCTCTTTATTATTATCGCTGATATTTGACGTGTCGATTTTTGCGCGGTGTACGCCTTCATGAACCAGTGTTGCAGCTATACCATAAGAACGTGGCGTGGATCCTTTGTGCCTTGTTATGGTGGGCGTTGTGAATGTGACGTAGCCCGGTAGTGTTATGTTCTCACAGCCTCTCGCAAGAGAATCATTGCTGGTTTGTCCACTCTTTTGTCTTGAAATCGAAGAAGTCCCACGGCTTTGGTTTGAAATCCTCTGCAGTTCCATTGCATGATCCAAGGCATATATTTCATTTTGACGGTGTGATTGCGTTTCTTCTGATGGGACTGATTATACATTGAGCTTGCTCAATACGGCCCCTAACATTTGCTTCATTTCTTTTATCGCAGTTTCTACGGAGGTCATTCTTGCCTCTATTTTGCTTTGCCAGAGGGCGAGCTCTACGGTTGCTGAGGGTGTTTCTGCCTCTTTGTTGGATGGCGTGCCAATTACCACCGGTGCGGCGGTATCGGTCAAACAGAAGGGAGTGCTCCATGCTCCCCTACTCGGTGTGGTTGGTATCACTGGGGACAGGCCCGGGGCCCCTTTGTGAGGGCCGGTTTGTTTGTTTTGTTCTCTTGTGGAGGCGTGGCTGTGTGCGTCGTTCGCCTCTTCGGCGGAATTTTGCGCTTGGGACAATCATTGCTGGTGGCCACATGAGAGCCTCCGCAGTTGTGGCATTTGGATTGTAGCTCGCAGTCGCTGTCCTTGCTGTGGTCGTGTCCACACTTGTCGCAACGGCTAGTTTTATTGGGACAGACGTCTGACTTATGGCCGATTTCGTGACAGTTGAAGCAGACTACGGGTCGTGGTCTGTACGATGATACTGGGTAGGATTCGTATAAGAAACGTACGTATTTTGGAATGGACTTTGCCTTCAAATGTGTTAAGGACGGTCCTGCCGTCCTTATCTATATGTTATATTTATCCTTCGGTTGATTAAAGTGCTCATCTTTGCTTCTGTTATAATTAAACGTAACTGATAGTCAAGCTGGCCAAGGCGATCCAATCCAAGTCAAGACAGTCAAGCACGAAGTAGCCATCTCTCCGATGCCGTCGGCGTCGGCGAGATGCTGGCCAAGGCGATCCAATCCAAGTCAAGACAGTCAAGCACGAAGTAGCCATCTCTCCGATGCCGTCGGCGTCGGATGTATACTTTCCGGTGTTTATTTATGACAAAAATCGGCGGATGTTCATCGGTGTTTATTTATTGCACCAATAGCGATGCTCTTCGGTGAATTATCTCGTGCAGACGCTAAAAACGGTGACTATCGGGGGGAAAATTGCGAATGTAAACTACCGTTGAAGACAAAAAACAGTCCAAATTTTATTTACATCTTTTACACAATCTCAGACTTTATTATTGTAGTATATGCATGCATACATTCCTAGACTCTTCTCTGTCACTGACGCCCGCTCCTTCCAGTTGACGACGCCCAATTTCGAGAATGCCCGCTCAACCTTTACAGTGGACACGGGAAGCCCGAAAACGTTCAACGAGGCTTGGGACAGTACTGGCCAGTTGTGACTGAACTCTGGTGCCACTGATTGTGATCTTCAAGCTCGGCGGCCTAGGAGGATCGCTGACCTCGGAGAACAGTGGAATAAAGCTACTGTCCCCCAAGAGTGTTACAAACGAATGACAGGCGAAGTGCATGGTTCCGGGCAATATTCCGGGTTTGACGGATGTTTGCATAAAACGGCTTTCAGTTAAAAGAAAAAAAAACATTGCAAGGAGAAAAAATATTCAGAAGTTCCTGTTTGTTTGCTTTGAACCATTTTTATTTCCGTCGCCAGCAGATGTTTACCGTTTTTCTTTTGGTTAAACGTCGAAGTATACATGACTTTTTCGGTGCAAAAACTCCAGCGCTTGGTCGAAAATATGAAAAGCGGTGTTTTTCGGTTTTAACCGATTTTGTGTTTTCGACGCCGACGTATGTTTATCGGTGTTTTTCGGTTAAAACCGGAAAGTATACAGCCTATTTATATCGTTGAAAAATGATTTTCGAGCCAAGAAAAAGGGAGTGATGCGCGAGAGAAACAGAAAATATACGGGACCTCCAAGTTTCCACAGCTACCCACTAGAGAGCGTCAGTGTGTCCTCTCGTATCAAGAGATTTTAAGAGGTTCCAAGGCGCCCGGTCTTAAGAAGTCGCAAGTGTTTGAACGGGCCTTATAGCACCTAATCACGACGTGTGAACTGTCGGAAAGATGGGTGCTCCGACTCGCCGCACTCGACAGTTCAAGACACATGCTTCCGACGCGTCGTTCTACTCAGCTTCGCCCAGTTCTGGGTATCCTTCTACTGGATAGATGTATGGATGTTAATGGCGGTTTTGGTAATAGGCGGTAGCTTGCGCCACCTAGACAAGAAACCAAAAATATTATTCCTCCTTTCGCCCTTCGTGGTTTTTCTGACTCAAAATAAAATCATTGTAGTATATCGCATTAAAGTATGCATGTCTGAAGATTTTACGTGAGGTTACTTTTTTGCTCAACATCAATTAATCACGATTGACCGCAGCAGACCTTAATAGCCATCCCAGCGAATGTAGCCTCGTACAAATCACGTGACTACGCACTCTGCGCAATGCTGCGTCTATCTAAGTTTACGTGACACTCACACGACATTGGAATGGCTCGTAGCATCCGCTGCTGTCCATCGCAAGGTAAGACGTGCTATACTCGCGTCTCGGCGGTCTCGATCGGTCCCAGAAGGCCTGGTTGCAATGGACGCGTGAAATCATCAGCTCGTTTGTGCGCCCGGGAGAGTTCGACAGCGTCCGTTTCCTTCATAACGACGACTCGCGTGCGACGTGACGCACCGCGGACGGCCAATTCCGCTTTCCTCGGCCACGTAGAATCTCCTTTCCCGATCGGTCGGAAAGGCACGTGACAACATGACATTGGCGCTATCCGTGCTGCCATTGGCTACGGCCCTCCGAAAATCGGACAGCAGTGTGGTGAATATCTGGCAGGCTCGTCGCATGTCGTTGCCGGACAAAACCAACACCACCTAGACACAAGGCCTCCGCAGTGTCATCACAGTCAGATCCATCGAGGTCTGAGACTGAGCACGAGTGTTGTGTTAGAGTTCGTTTGGGGCTCGCGTTCAATCAGCGCGTCCAAGGTCGGGGTCGGGCTCAATGGCCGGCTCAGCGCGATCCGACTCTGATGACGTTCTATGAAGGGAGAGTGGACCATGTGGAGGCTTCCTATTGTTCTAGATAATGTTGACCGAGCCCCCGTCCGACGCTCCACTGCGTCCAAAAACACTCGCCTCCGAACTTCGTTCCTACAGTTCGCAAATAGGAATCGGACAGTTTTGACGCGCGACTGCCCGACATCGTGTCCTATTTGGGAGTATCCAGAAGGCACTTCGAACGTTAGGTGTCACGCGTAAAGAGACACTGGCAGGGTATTTATGCTCGTAGGAGTTTTAATACGAAAGCATTAACTGTCCCAAAGAGCGAAGCCGGTGTTAGTCAGCGCTGTGTAAGTGTATCTTTCTTTTGTGTGTGTGTTGACTGGAGTGACTGTTTTGCGGGTGCGCTGTTCCCCCTGTAGATCGTGAGCAACCAACTCGCCCGAACCTCTGTAAGTCAACCTTGTGCGAGGAGCAGACGACGCTCTTGCTCCTTCTGATTGGAGGGAAACAGGGGGTAGAGACAAAGACAGTAAGCCACCCGTCGTTTGAAGCGCTATCTAGAGCAGGGTCTCATTCGCACGGCCCGCAGACATCCCGCGGCTACGAGCCCCGTTCACATGTCCGAGTACCTGCACCAGAAGAGCCTCATTTTGTCGATTCTTTCATTACCTCTAAGTGTTGTTTCGTTTTCAGTTTTCTTCCGACTTACTTCTTATGTTAATCTCCTGTACGACGATCCCGCTACTAGGCTACAAGCACGCATCTCTTGCTCAAGGACAAACCTCGGATGCATAATCTTTTACGTAGCAGGAGTAGCTATCAACTCTTATGAGCTTGAGCCTCTAACATTCGCTGCTGCATGCAGTAAGTTAAATTGATGGTTATCGAATAAAAATGGTCTAAAATCAATGAAAACATTCTAGCTACTCAAAGAAATCCATGAAATTAGATTAATTGTGGGTAAAGCATATGATGCTATCAAAGTCGCGACTTTGGACAAGGAAAGAAAGGAGAAAAAAAAACAGTTTCGGTTTTTGTATTTTTTATTTACTTTGTTTTTATTTTTACGCGCCATGGCTTTGCCAAGCTCAGCCTCTCAGTTCGAAGGTACACCTGACGCTTGCACGTCTCCTCGCTGCAGCACACTTCGCTTGTTCCCGTTCTCCAGGTATTATTTTCGTAAAAAGAAAGAGGCCGGAAATAACACTTAAGCGCGAGCCTTAATTCTTATAATGGTACTAAAAATCGACAAGATTGCAAAAACTGTCGCATAAAGATTTTGTTTTATGATATTTGAATTCGATTAATTTTAGAGTGAGGTGAACTTCAGGGCAACGACGAGTATATCCTCTTGTTCAATTGAAAATTCCAGCACGTTCTCGGAGCGGCGCCATTTTACTTTTTCTTGCCCCACCAAGTATTTATCAAAAAGAGTCGCATAAATTATTCAAAGCTAAATATTTCATTTGCAAAATGGCGAGTTCACAAGCAGCACACACCACGAAATCAATAATTTATGATCTCTGGCGGACAAAGTCTGCTACGCAAAGTGAACCTTCAGGGCTATGTTTCTTTCCCTCAAGAATCACCGCCACCCAGGTTACACCTTTTACTTTTAGGGAGTCAGATATTTGGCCCGCAAGCTCCAATGAGACTGAGACCCGATACTGGAGGCTGGGTTTTAAAACAATATTCTTCCGAGACGTTGCGGCGAAGCGCCATCTAGACGCTGTTCTTTAAAACCTGCGTAACATGTAGTTCCATAGCAGCCATTCCCCAAGAAACGGTGGCGTCGTTGAATGACGGCAGGCGGACCGTTAGGGGGACGAAGGGTGCTGCTCGAGGAAGCAGCGTCTGTGGGCGATTTCGTAACTAAGGCGAATCTAATAACGATGGTATAACTGCTAGCATAGTGCATTTTATTTTGCCGTTCGTGATTTTCTTTGTTCCAGGATAGGAAGTACCAAAGGGAGCGGCGCGGGCAACCTGGTTGATGGTCGGGCTGCGGTGGTTCGGAGAAGTCCTGTCCACTTCCAGCATCCCAAGGGCTCGAACGAACCATGGACATCTGCTTCGCCGTCCGGTGACCAAGCGGCCCAAGAAACGCCAGATTCTCCCGCCACCTCCTCACCTGCGAGGGCCTGAGCACGCCGACACTTTCCAAAATGACGCCGATGACGGAGCCTACAGTTATTGTATTTCGTCCGGGGACTCCCTGAACGGGGACATCGAAGAGAACCCCGGTTCCGTCAGACACCAAGCAGGCGACGTGAATCCTTGGGACGCGGAGGCAGACGGCAATGGCTCACTCGATCCTCCACTCCGAATCGCTTCGTACGAGAGCATGAGGAACGGTTGGAACGCCGCCGACGATTCGGCCAGAACGGGTTTGGGCCGCACGCAAATCGTCCTGAATATGAAGCTGGGAACTGGGGATCTGCGCGACAAAGAACTGAAGGAAAGCATATGCCGTCTGCTACAGGCCGAGGCCGATTTCTTGGAATTGCGAACTGAGCTTCTAAGAAAGGAGCTTAATTCTAACATGGCCGACAACAAAACTAGCGTGCGTGCAGCCTTCGGTGATTTTAGTGGTACCTAGTAGGTTTGTATACTGTTCCCTTTACAGGGGCTTTTTTGTAGAGCCCTTGAAAATGGAAGAGAAACACTTTCTCGTCTCTCTTAGCATCTGTCAGTGGTTGCACGGTACCACTTTTTGAGCCGACGCGCCGGTCCAGGGACAGGTTCAAGGGAGGCCCGGGGGGGGGGGCGTAAGCGGGAGGGGGAGGGAGGGAGGCATCGCCCTCTGAGCTTTCCAAAACCATCTTTTTTAGGAAAAGCACCTAGCTTTCTGAGGAAGAAATGTGCAGTTTTTGTGAAATAGCCATTATTAGGTTAACAAAATAGATCTAGGCGACACTTCACCCGTAAGGACAGATTCCTACAAACATTCCTCCCCCCTCCCCCTCCCCCTTTCCCGCTTTCCCAACGTGACCTAGAAATCCGCCTCTGCGCCGGTTAACGACAATAGGCTTCTTGCACTTGACGTCATTTCCGATGCCCTCCAGAGAAAAGGGGAAGAAGGAGCTCCCCTCTTATCAGGATCCTTCTTTGTGCCTCCCGGACTTGCACAGGCGTCGCTATTCTCCTCCCAGAAGATTATAGAAGATTAACCTGTCACTCAAAATTCTTACAAAAGCAGCTTCCCTCTCCTCCTTTTACATGGTGTTCAAAAGTAGGCGATGTGGACGTCAGTGCAAGGAGCCTATACAAAGTACACACACCCGACGCCATGATTGGCTGGCGCGCTTCCCTCTCTTTCTGCAAGCATCCTTTTCCTGTCTGCATGACGCCATTTTTGAGCGAAGGCGCTGGCGAGGAAAAACATCTTCAACTATGACTCGTGTTACGTTCATGTTCTCTACGGGGGCTTAAGTGATCCACGTCCCCCCAAAAAAAAAGAAATAAAAAATCACGGGTTGGCTTTTTGGCTTGTCTCCAAGTCTTTGCTTACGTCGGCCCGTCACACCATTCCGTCACAATCTGTCACACCATTACACGCAGCACCGAGCTGATTAATAATAATAATACAATTTTTACAAGTTTATTTCTCCACATCATAAGTGTTGTTTTAGGAAGCTGCATGTGAGTGAGCGTTTGCTGACGCACACCGGCAGCTGCTGTCTCGTGGAAAAATCGTGCGCCACCTTATGTGCACACTGAAATGTTTGGCTCAGCGCCCCTTTAATAAGCGTTTCTTCAAAATAACGACACTTCAGCCATAGAGTAATCTACACAAGGTAAAGAGCGGACACTTCCATAGGCCCCAGCGGCCCATTTAGCTGGCAGGGAGCGTACCCATGCGGCCGTCGTAGTCCCCAACTGAATGAATGAAGTTACAATAATAAAAAAAAACTTACCGGAATAATAGATATCTAGTTTGGCGTAGTGTGTTGGGCGGTAGCCTGCGCCATCTGGTTTGCCGCGAGTTATGTTTTTCCTACTATTCTCGCATGCCAAATTTCAGCTATAATTACTTCACACGTATGTGCGAATCCTAATGCGGACAACTAATGGACACTACTATATACAGTTAACACTGACTTTACAAGCCAGGAAACCCATGTAGGTTTGTGCTGCCCAGAAGAACACCACCAGGAGTAATCAACAAAGTTTATTTTCGCAACAAAAATTATGGGCAGTTTGTGCCATGCATATAATTACAAAAACTACAAAACACAAGCACCGTGTATCAAGGATTCACAAACAGTACATCCTACAAGAAAACGACAAGCATATTATGGCATGCATGAAAATCTTATCAAACAATTGGAATTACAACTGCAATTGGATTGAAGGCCTGTTTTGTATTCTCAAGCAAGTTCCATGGAAGAAGCACACACATATATAACATATTCAGCATCAGCAACAAAGACTAAAAAAACTGGCCATGCAGTATCAAAGCCTCGTTGATCCAATGCAATTTGTATGCAAATAAAAAGTTCAGCAGAAGAATTCTGAGATGCACGATAACCACAATGAGAAAAACAGACAAGTAAATGCCTAAACGAGATTGCCACTAGTATAGACCTACTTAGTTTGTGACATCGCCATTAAATAACCCTAACAGAGCCTGCACTGCACAATTAAACATACCTTGCTCCTGCCGATTTAAGTAACAATAATGACCAAAGTAACAAGAACTGAAAGCCAACCGACGGACTAATGCACGTTTTACGTTGATGTCACGCTTAACACGTCACATTTAACATGTAAGTTTTAACATGACCACTACCATAAAAAGTACACATGAAATGGCTGACAAAATACTGCTACAAGCAGACTGATGCCCGGTGTACCTGCGACCCACTCATCACAAATGATTCCACCAAGGCTTGGCATGCAATCTGCACTGCCTAATTAAGTACATCTTACAGAGTGTGTGTCTACCAAATGACTGCTTCCCAAGTCCATGATTTTTCCAGGTTTTCCTTGACCATTTCGATAAAATTCCCTGGGTGTTCCTTCCTTCGAAGGATGACATTTTGGGCAATGCTATTCAGCAGAGCCGTGGCGACACCTGATCGCCGGGCTTCGTTACGCAACACCGTGTCACTTTCACTGGCCACTTTCCCTGATTTAGCCAACCTTTTGACAGTTTCCCTGATAATTTTCTGACTTTTCCAGGTGATCCAAAATTCCGTGAGAATTTCAGGCTTGCCAGGTTTGTAGACACCCTGAACTCAATCTCCTTCACGCTTCACATATGTGTAAAGGAGAAACAATCTCCAAAAGAAAAGGAAGTTGCATCCAAGATGAGTGAACTAAGAGAGTATTAACAAAGATCAAAATGGGAACTTACAGATTGCACATGACCATAATAGGAAATAATAGATATGACCATCTAGAAAACCAGTCACTACAATCGACCAGTAGAGGAGTAGAGTGCAACCTACTGGCTGCAAATAATCCGAACAAATGGCTAGTGTGCAGCCTGCACGGCCCAATAAAATCCCAATAAAATTAATTTTACTCTTGCAGATATCTTATGAAATGCAACATAAAGGCTACAAACACATCAGCAGAATGAAGTTCTGCCCACTGGAACGTTTCAAGCTGTACACCAGAGACGCGAGAATGAAAGCGAACTTTATCCAAGTTTCTATTTACGAAACGAACATGCCAGCATCAATCGAATCCCGCAAAACGTTTTTAAAACCGTGCACGACATTCTGGAGTCAAAAATTAAAAACACTAACAAGCTGTCGTCTCGTGGAACTCGGAAGAACTTTGTTTCTGGCTTCTTGCGCGTTCTTTTATTTGTTTTCGCACCAGGCTACGCAACAGTAGCTGCCGTAGCCAAACATCCTGGCGGCATCAGCTGGGAAACGTAAAGAGCACAAGTCAATTTGAGATTACGCGAATTTAGTACCTTCATTTCATTGAATTTGGAAGCCAAAATTGTTGAAGCGACAATAAAGAGTGGTGATAAAAAAAGCCTTCACGGTATTGTCACACCCCATATCTTTGTATATCTCGTGAGCGCGCTTTGCTTAGGATGGCCTCGCCCTAAGCAAAGCGCGCATGAAGGCTACCTGTACCTTGCTTCATACCTGGCGCCAGGTACAACGCTGTCAAAGCTGCTGGCGCGAAAGCCACGCGCTCGCGCTACTGTACTCTGTTTCACCTTATGATGTACCGCAGGAAAGGCTACAAGCGCGAGCTCCTTGGCCAGGGCACATTTCGACGGCACAAGCTCTCGTGCAGTAAGGGCAGTTGCCAATGCTATCAGCTCGCGCTTCTAGCCTCCGCTGCGGTACAACATAAGGTGAAACGGAGTATAGCATTGACAGCGATGCACATGACACTGAGGTATGAAGTTGATACGCCTCTGGTGCCTGACTGGCGCTCTGCTGGCACGGGCGACGAGCGCATCGCAACTCGCCGAGGCTTCATCCAGAGCATGTAGCTCGCGCTTTAGCCCAGTGCGTCCAACTATGGCCAAACAAGCAATGCGGTGTCAGTAACAGCGCTCGCCTTCTAACAACGGAATATCCAGGCGCAGCCAATTAAACCGACGCGTTGTGCGCGTGATTGACCGGAATGCCGACTGATCCGCCGAGTCGACTGACCAAAGCCATCCACTAGCGCACAGACTGTTGAAATTGTTTTAAAAGTATTTGGAGATACGTGATTTAGATGCTGTGGGATTGATAAATTATAGTTATCCTATGGAAGGTGAACACCATAATAAATGCCTAAATTAAGTGTACGTGCAGGGTGCCACTGAACAGTCGTCAGCCCCTAGTTCCATGGAGCCATGAATCGTCATTGGTCACTCTTTCAGTTTACCGTGTTACTCTGCTTCAGCTATATTGACGTTGAATAATAATATTTTCAGTTAAAGGGGGCACCTCCTTCAAGTGTAATTGTCGTTTCCGTCCTAACTTTAATAACGTTCAAATCATTGGGACGGAAATGATAACATTCACGCCTGAATCGCTTGATGGTTTCGAAATAATCAAAGCAGGTACAGATCGATGCGTCAGTCAGACGACTCCGTTTGTCCGCATTGCAAAAGGACTATATTTCGCAGTTGACACTGCTTATGCATCATACAACGATAGGCTGCGTACAGATTCGAACGCGAGTCATCGCGAGATCCGTGCTTCGAATGCCGTAGTGTATTGAGTTCAAGGAGGAAACTTGGGGCGCGGCGTTCGAACCACGGATATTGTGGGGATTCGTGTTTGAAGACTATCTCCTCTACAATGCATGGGCAGTGTGACCCGGCCTTAATTTTTGAGTGACTGTAGGTTAATGTGCTACGCCTTTCTCTTTTAGCTTTCCATTTCCGCGTGTTGCCTTCTAGCTTTTATCTTGTTATTCATACGTGTTTTTGATTATTTTTTGGTGGTGGTTGCTGTGGTTGGTTTTTTGCTCTCCAATAAAAGTTTCAGTTGTCTCAGTGCTCGTGCCGTTCACTGCTTGCATTCGTCCTACGTTTTTTTTTTCGTTTTCTTTTGCACAGTCTGTGAATTCGTAGAATTTCGTAGAAATTAAAGATAAGCACTCAGATATTAGTGATGTCAAATCGGGAGTCCCCCAAGGCACGGTCCTCGGACCGCTATTCTTCCTAATATTTATAAACGACATAGTTAAAAACCTTACCGTCCAGGCTAGATTATTCGCTGATGACTGCATATTGTGTACAGGAATTAAGACGGCCATGGACCAACTTAACCTAAATACATGTATTGCGCGTATTAGTGAATGGTGCAATACATGGCAAATGTCGTTAAATTTTGAAAACAAAAAACCGTTTGCGTGACAGTTACTTACAAAACTAAACCCAGTGTGTTTGCGTATGCGCTAGAAGAAAACCCGATTGAAAGGGTTAGCAAATACAAATATCTGGGTGTTACCATTTCTGACGATCCACGCTGGGGAACGCACATAAATAATGTTATTAAAAAAAGCGAACTCCAAAGTATGGTTCTTAAGAAGGTCCCTAAAACTGAGTTCAGTCAACACAAAACTTTTGGCATATCAAAAGCTCGTCAGGCCGGTCATGGAATATGCATGCGAAATCTGGGACCCCCACACTAAGCAAGATGCCCTTAAATTAGAAAGAGTGCAGTGCCTCGCTTTGCACTTTACATTTTCTAAATATCGTCGATTAGATTCGCCAACGGCTTTGTACTCGAGAGCCAAATGTTCGCTACAACAGGCTAGGCGTAAAGAGAAAATGTTAAAATTTCTTAAATGATTCTTAATGATTATCTACAGACAGACAAGACAACTTACTTGATTCCCGACGTGTCTAGAATTACACGTAACAAACATAGTCGTGCCCTTCCACCAGCCCTGCTGCTTCAAAGACTGTTTTGAAGTATTACTTTTTTCCCTAACGATAAGCGAGTGGAACTCTCTCCCACAACAAGCAGTATCGTGTCAATCGCTGGAACCTTTTTGCTCTTATCTTGCACTTGATGACGTGGGGGCAATCCTTGAAATGGTATGTTTATTTATTTATTTATTCATTTAACCTAAGGGCCCTTTCGGGCATTACATAGGAGGAATTCATACAAAAAGAACACGTTGACAGTAGTGATACACATTAACATACATAGAAAGCCGCGGCTATTACAAAACGCAGTGACATATAACCACAAAGTTCAATTGCTGCACTTCAATGGTAACATTATACAAATACAAAAACAAAACCAACGACACACTGCAGAACTATGGCTTATATCCGACGAGGGGCAAACATGATTGTAATAAAGTGGAGAACTGGCCCAGTTGGTTGACGTTATACATGATGGGGAAAACAGCTCAGAGAACGCGGACTACGAAGAGGAACAAACACGACAGGACAATGCTGTACTGCAACTGAAGAATTTTAATAAAGGAAACAAAGACAGAAAAAACATACACAGTATCTTAAAAAGATTGCACAAAAACAAAGGGCCACTCTCGCCAACCGTGAAGCGTGTCAATAAGCTACCCGTTCACTACATGACTCATGTTTTGCCGCAGGAATGATTTCTTTGGCTGACAGCGCCAATGACGGTTCATGATACTATGAATGACCATGACAAATATGTGGAAGGCCTCAATGATCTCTCTCGTCACCCCTATCCTTGTGCGCTCCCAGGACGGTAGACTCTGCCAAAGTCAGGCCGACACTTGCAATCTCTGCAATGAACGGGCAAAAGCCCCAACAGTAGCTCTGAGCGAGATATGAGTACTGAATATGTCCTAGAACACTCTGCTGCGCATGCTCCTGTTACACGACAAAGGTATCTGCCAACCGACACACGAAACACTGAGGGATCAAAGGGTTTTCCGTGCGCCTTGGTGCACTTCGCGCCAGAGCGACCGACAACCCCCGCATCCAATCCTGGAACATGATGTGGTGCAGGGATATCGGTCGTTTCGGCGATAAGGCAACGGAAAAGTACTTATGTCGATTGCGTTCGTGTTGATTAGTCGCTGTCTTTGAGATGAACAGATGTACGAGATACGAATCATACTCGCTCAGTAGCTACTGTTGGGGGGCTTTTGCCCGTTCATGGTGCGAGAGATTGCAAGTGTCCGGCTTTGGCAGAGTCACCGTCCTGGGAGCGCACAAGGATAGGGGAAGAAGAGTCATTGAAGACCTTCCACATGTTTTGTCATGGTCATTCATGTATTAGTGAACTGTCGCTGGCGCTGTCAGCCAAAGAAATTTCCTTCCTGCGGCAAAACATGAGTCATGTAGTGAACGGGTAGTTTATTGACACGCTTCACGGTTGGCGAGAGTGGCTTTTTGTTTTTGTGCAACCTTTAAGATACTGTGTATATTTTTTCTGTCTTTGTTTCCTTTATTAAAATTCTTCAGTTGCAGTAGAGCATTGTCCTGTCGAGTCTGTTCCTCTTCGTAGTCCGCGTTCTCTGGCTGTTTTCCCCATCATGTGCAAACATGATTTTTTTTTGTGAAATAGAAAGGAATCAGGAGATTTAAAAAAGACTGATAATCCTGTGTCACTGCGATATCATACGGTAAGGCATTCCATTCAGAAACGACAAGGTTAAAAGGAGAGTATTTTTATAGGTTAGTGCATGAAAAAGTGGGGTTACTTTGCTGGGGTGGTCTAGTCGTGGGAAGATACGGGTTAGCTGGAACAATGTGTGTTTGACAAAAATGTGTAGAAGAGTGATATATTTTATGAAATAAAGAAAACGGGCGATTCGCCTTCTGTTCTCGAGAGATGCTAAATTTAAGGACTCTTTTATACTTGTTATACAGACAGGTGTTATACTACAGTTACTACTCCTCTTTTTGTTACGTCATGACTTCCGGCCAGCGTCAGTCTTCCATTGTTGTATTGATTTTACATTTTTTCCCCATTGCCGAATGATTCTTCTGTAATAAACTTTTAGGACGGGTTTGCAACGAACGCAGTTGTCAAGTTTTTGTTGTGTTCTTTTTCATTTTTATTTTTTCCTTCAGTGTTTATCAGTTTTTTGTTCATGCCCTCCTATCATAGTCCCATGGTAGGGACTGATAGTATTTTGAAGTAAATAAATAAATAAAACATAAGGCGATTGCGCTTTTTCTTCCAGTACTCTGCTCAGCTGTGGTGTGGCGAAGCAATGCATGGCAAAGAAATGCGTATTATGCTCACATGGGCTTAGGGCTCATCACCTAGAAATACTTATTTTCTCGATTTGTACTTCGCAATTCATCCACTGCAAGTTACGCCTTGCAAGGACTGTTTTTGAGTGAGCATGCAGTGGCGGGATCCTACGTGTATCGCACCGGCATACTATGGTGCCTGGAGCGCGTCTCTGACCGGTCTGTTTACCCTGTCCCTCAAGACTGATTCCTCACTGTCCGCCCGATGACGCCATAAAAGAGCTGCAGTGTTTTCTGCCGTGACCATGGCGATGGCACAGCAGCGAACTGCTGAAGCGGCAGACGCCTGTTCTGCTCTCGGTCTGCAGCCGGTCGACAGCGATCCTTGTGTCCGCTCGCCTTTATCGCCGGTATTTGTGTGACCAACCGCCACGATCGCGGCATCTGACATTATGATAGGCCGGCTCCCTGCCCACTTTCGATGCGTCTGCGCGGGACGGTGAGCACAAACCGTTGAAGGCGCGTCCGTACTGCTTGGCACCTAGCATTGCCCTTGTCCTCTTCATTTTGGGTCACTGCTCATTTATCTTTTCCCCCGACGAAGCAATCACCAACGCAGCTGAAAGCTTGTCAGACTGTCTATAGCAACCGGGAAAACCGCGAATTGTCAGGAATATTAGGGAGTTTTAGCGAGTCGTGTTTCAAGCAAACGGTTCCGGAATACAATGGTACAGATGGTCCGTGTAAACGATGATGATGATAGTGTTTAACGGTGGCGCCATCTTCTAGTAAACATATGAAACATTCTGCAACGTGTAAATCCGCGGCGGAGTGGCGGCCAACGTGGTGGTGGCTCGCGTTTCCGGCGTACGACTGATGTAAACAAGACGGCCGACGTAACATTTGCCGGTCGGAATTTCAGAGAACTGCGAAGCTAGATGGAGTAAAAAGTTTCTGAACGACCGTAAAGGTATGTGGTGTGTCTCCGTCATCTTGAACTTGAACGATCGTTCACGTTGTGTGCCGTCGAACCAAATCATTTCGTCTGCTCGCGGTCGCCACGGCAGCTAGTCTGCCCGCAGATTGCAAACATTTACTAGCATGCGCAGTTTACAGCATTCACGATCGCTTACCATTGTAAGCAGTCCTCGAAATGATTTGGTTAAACCTCTCAATTGAAGCAGACTAACAGGACGGCAAATCGCCTCCCGCTGTTCTAAGCCTAACGCTCGGCTGGGTCGGCGAAAGCGGTCGCCGAACAGACCGCCATCTTTGCTTACCCGAGTCGTGAACGGTGCTGGTTGCGTTGCGGTGACGACTCCAGCGGCCAGAATGGGAGAAACGAACGAGAAGAGGCTCCCGACGCCCTGAACGACTCGCGTGCGCATGCGCAGTTGCGTCGCTGATGCGTTCGAGGGCGAGCCGTTCGCGTGGGAACGACCTGCCAAAACTCCTCATTGCCAAAGAGCGAGTCCAGTCAGGAAAAATGAGCCGGAAACGCCATGGGGTGCCCTGAGCAAAAGACTTCAGGATATGGGGCAGGAACATAGGCAATAAATTCTGCTTAGAGCAGAGCGCGGGCTCTGCTCACCCGATGTAGAATCTGTTACCCGATGCAGAGGAACAACCGACAAATCTAGTCCGACCTTTGATTGGATTGAGGGCGCGACACTAGGCTAGATCCAGTTAAAGCTACTAGATTTAGTAACAAATAGAAAGGCGGCAGACCCCAATCCAAGCCTTACGCCGAAAGTATCGAAAGTGTGCATCCGGCGGCCATGCTGGCATTCGGTTATTGACGTGTGTGGTTGAGCTTCGTGTTTTCATTGTGTTTTTTGGAAGTGGCCTCTTCACTGACGATGTCGGCGGCAGAAAGTGCTCGTTTATTCCGAACTGGACGAACCCGAATATTTTGGAACATGGAATTTGGATTAAGTCCGTGCAAAATTATTCTCAGAGTGCTGAATGCTCAATGTCTTGTGTTTCTTCTACAGTGGTCAGGGAATGTTTGCCTGAAATATGTCAGGCAAAACCTGGAAAAGAAAGGGAATTTCAAAATAATAATTTGCTAGACACCCTGCTTGTAGGACAAACGCAGAGAAGGAAGTAGTAACCTATTTTCGTAACTTTTTGACGAAGTGACGAGTAACGGTATTTTGTTATTCTCGGATTCTAACTTGTACAACGCAAGTACCCAGCCTAGTTCTCATCTCAGCTCGCGCCCATGACTGCACGAGAAAACGTTAGATCATCAAAAGATGTGCAAGAGGTGTGCCCATCTAGCCACACTCATTCCTGAATGAATGCCTTAAAAACGAGGCAACTATTAGGGGAATCGGTGGCCGAGTGGGCTAGCGCACACCAGCTTGGGGGGGGGGGGGCACGTGGAACGAAAGCTCGCACTGCAGATTCCAGGTATCCTGAATTCAATCCCCACCCCTGCCCGTTTCGATCTGGATGAGCATCGTACCGGCGTGCGGTCGTGTATCACTACTGCGTGGTGCACCTTAAAGACCCCAGGCTAGCGGTTGTACCCGTACTGGCTAAATTGCTCATCTACAGCTGAGACACCAGACGCCTACTGAGGCAGACTAACTTCCGGCTGTATAAACATACACACAACAATTTTGAGCAACTATTAACGACGGCCAGTGTTGAAAGCGGCTGCAGATTCATACGGACAAGGCACTCGGAGTAACGGTACTTTAACCCGTTACTTTCAAGCTGAGGTAACTTGTTCCTTTCGAATTGCAGTAACGAGTAGCGTACTTCGAGGGTTTTTGAGTAAGTAACAAGTAACGGTATTTGGATACTTTATTTCAGGAGTGTGTACATGTGTACGGACTAGGCTTGAGAAGTATGCCCTTTT
>JAZHYW010048294.1:0-22119 GCA_037355805.1 Ixodes ricinus | reverse complement strand
GTCACGTGACTTTCGGGAAAAGGGCGCAGCGCCTCTCGTAGTATAATCACGTGATAGGTTTCACAGCGCCGTACTGGCTGAGACGAACCGTAACGTCCGCCACCGCGGTTCAGCATAGGCGTAAGGTTTAAACGGAGTTTGCAGGCAGCGATATTCAGGCAATATAGAGCGGAAAAAAACAAACTGAAAAGGCGAATTTGATCGTACTAGCTGTTATTAGACAGTCTGCTTCGATATAATCGGCTTCCGCCGAAGGACGGCAATCTTGTTTAAAAACAAGATGGCGGTTGGGCTCGATCTTATAAATCTTCGTTTTGCTATAATAAAAAACGTCTTAAAAATTAAAAAAAACGTTGCGGCTTTGTTATTTTGGAAAAATCTTTCAGGCGTTTAAGTTATTTCAAGGTTATCGTTCTCACAAACACCAGAGGCCTTATGTAGTGCCGTAAAAATATAGTAAAACGTAGAACTACCCCCGAGAGCTTGAAAAACGTTCTTGAGGTTGTCATCGCTCATGCGGCCAATCAGGTTGAGCCATCAGTTGGTTAAGAACACTGATCAGAACGAATCGCGAAACGAGAACCGCGAACGCGATAAATAAATAATAAATAAATAAGCTGCATCCTCAGCTTCATGCCTGCACGCGCTGTTTACAGATGTGAATAGGGTGCGCGTGCGCAGATATACCTGATTGGAGGACGGCGAACCGTCCGCGCATGCGCAGCACCGATAGCAGCGCCACCGCAGAGGCGTGACGTCAGGGCCGCGTGTTAATGTATACGGTTTTTTTTTTGTTTTGTTGTTGTTTTTTTTTACGTAAAATTTATCGAGTAAACGTGTTCTTTCACGAGATACCTACCTCTCATGCCGTTCCCAGGTTAATACAAAGACGGCGTATATCTTTCGCTAGTTTTACTGTTACGTAATCGCGAGAGTTTTGTTGTTCCCCGGCTGAGATGCCTCCCAAATACGTTAAACGGGGGCTTCCCAGTTTGTCAGTAATTATAACTCCCGCGTGCATGCTATTTTTATCTGCCTCTGCTTGCACGCATGACTGTCGCATGCTCTCTGCTTTGCTATAGCCTGAGCCCCGTGAACTGTATTGTTGCGCTGGGGTAGGCTGTCATCACAGGACAGCCAATTTGAGGCCAGAATTCATCGGGGAGTTCTAGAGCCTTGTGTGCGGATACGCTCAGTGAGATTCCAGCGTAGCGAGTACTGGCGCAGTCTGGCCGATAATTGTCAGATTGACCATCGATAAAATGGCTCTTTAAAGGGACATTCAACACCCAAACATTATTTTCTTTATTATTTTCTGGGTGGACTTATATGTCACAAAATGTCTCTCCGGAAGAAAAAAAAATATATATATGTATATTGTGACACACGTATTTTATTTATAGTTGGCGACGGGTTAAGATTCAGGAGAACTCTTCCCGCCTCTTTCTCCTTTGGCAGAGCGAACGGTGGAGAGGAGGTCGCCTCCTCTCCAACGTTCGCTCTGCCAGATTGGGAAGGCGTCTTGAATAGAGAAGCGCAGAGGACAAGAACTGAACAAAGGCGGGGATTTATATGCGTGGATATGACCGCGGCGAATCGAATCGGGATTTGCCGCCTATGATTAGGTGTAGGAGGAAAGGAAAGGAGGATCGGGAGCACGTGATTGGTCACCTCTCGATTCGATGCGCTACCCCGCCAGATACGGACAGGATAAGCACTTGTGTTGTCCGTGTCTTTGTGCTCTCCTTGTCATCTGCGCTTTTTGTATTTAAGATGTTTACGCAACCAGCGCAACAGTTAATTTTAATTTGGGAAGAGGTTGGAGGAGCTTCTCTGAACTTTCAACCTGTCACTAACTCTAAACACTTCTTTTTTTTTATGGGATGACGGGGGTATTATTTTTAAAGCCCAACGTACAACTTCCTGTTTTTTTTTCTGTTTTTTTTTTTGTTTGGCCAAAAATATTTTTACTTGCCTCTTCTTTGCCTAAAATGAGAGAGAGGAGGAAGCGAGCAAAAGCAGAGCCCTCTAGATAGCAAGGCCAAAGTGTTAAAAATTGTGACGTCACCTCAAAGAGGCCAACGCGGGTCACAGCCTGCTGGACACCAGTGCTGCGTCGGCGTTCGCCTCTTGTAGGTGACGTCGAACCTTCAGCACCGCGGCCTTGCTATGAAGTGTCAGCAGAAGTGAAGAGCGTGACATCTGGACAGTCTGCTTTGCACGTGTGCGGGCCAGGCTTTAGCGCACCTCTTCGCGAGAGCACGGTCACCTCGATTTCTCGTCTCCGTACTTCTGACAACAGTGAGCGTGTGTGTGTACCATTGACGAAAACGAAACTGGACTGCTTACAGCCGCGCTGCGTGTGCACGCGTGTCACCGCCGATTTCTGACGACGGTCGTGCTTACATGTGACGCTTATAGGTTGATCCAATTAATTTGCCGATTTGATTTGGCTTGGACTTACAGAGGACGTCTCTATGGACGGATTCGGGGAGTCGCCGTCCATACTCGGTGAGTGAGTGCTCCTCGAGCTTGCCGAGCTCTTTGAGCGTTTGACAAAATGCCTGACGCAGCTTTCCCTCGTTTATCCCACCAGGTAAAAAAGGGCCGTCTGGAGCAGGTGAGCTCATTTCCTAGCAGACGGCATTGCGGACATCCACGGTCGCGCTTAAAGGACCTTAAGCCAGGGTCACGCTGCTCATGAATCCTGCAAAAGACTGTCTGCATGTACTGCCTGAGGTTTGTTTGTTCCCTGTTCGGCGGTCCTGTCCCATTGGGCAAACAAACAGCTGTCTGCAGACCTGTTCGAATCATGCGTATGTATGAAGTTAACATGCTTCCAGTTTGCCTTAAGCCGTGCCCGCCGATAATTCTCTCATCATGTCTGCAGCAAAGACCGTGTTTTTCGTGTAATGTATAAGAGCGCTGTGACTCCAGCTTTAAGTGTTTTTTTTTTTCTTTTTTTTAATATTTTATTAGAAAGTTTTAGAAAAGCAGGCTCGACGGTTTGAGGCCCAGCCAAGCTGTTTGGACAGCTTTTTTTTCTTTCACCGTTGGTGAAAAGTAAACGGTGTCTTTCGCTCAGCACACTTGCGTCATTGTCACTCACGGCAGTCCCTGTGGCGTCTGTCCCCGCTGTTCCTTCCTTCCTTCCCCCAAGCGGCGGTGCCGAACCCCGAGCCCGGAACGTGCATTCCAAGTAAGCAGCTGGTCGAGTTCCCCAAACCGACGGACCCGACGGTGATCCTGTGGCCTCCGTGCACGAGGGTGCTCTAGGTGCGGGGGCTGCTGTCCGAGTAGCATCCTCAAGTGCGCGCCCACCAAGGCTACCAACGTCACCTTCAAGGTATATATATGCCATACCGGCCTCTCATTCCTCGGTCACTCGTATCGACGGGATGTTTCGGTGGCTCCCTCTTGTGCCCGAGTTCCCACAAGAGCGACAAACAAAAACAACCGACGCCGACAAGCCTCAAACGCGTGCACCATGCACGCGATGGTACCTTTGGCAGTCGTGCAATCTCTCGGTGCTCGGGAAGTAATTACGAGCATAGCCTCCTCTATACTCACTAAGCCTGGCATTTCGACGACGGAGCCATATAGAGTGCTTATACTTCGTCTCACGTTAGTACGGACTATTGTTAGCCGCGCGTGCTAAAAGCGCGAGCTAATTGCTTTGAATGAAGCCTCGGCGGCTGCACGAGCGCTCGTGCAGCGAGTGCTCCCGTCAAGGCAGTCAAGGCTAGCCGCTCGCGCTAGCACAGCCTTCGCGGTTAGTCCATAGCTAAGGTGATATCTCGTAGCACAGAGCATTTTTCGGGGAACCTGGTCGTCAGCGCACGGCTTTTGCAGCGGCGAGGACCCGAAACATGGTTTTCAAACCCAACGAAAAAAGAAGCGGTAGCGCGAGGAACGCGAGGAGCACGAGCGGACATTCCCTCGCTCGGGAGCATGGCCTCCGCCGACGCGCGCTTCGGGATCTCGGAGGCCATGTCGGGAGAAGTGTGTTTCGGCGTCTCGCCGCAGTGGAGCGCCAGTCACGTGGCTCTCCTCTCATCCGTTGTCTGCCGCTCTACCTTTTCAATTTCGGCAGCCGCCTCTCGTGGCGATCTGCCACGCTTTATCAGTATAGATAGTGCCACTAAATTAGCTGTACGCTTCAGAGTAACGACACTTGGCCATATTGTGTCTTAAAATCTTGGTTGCCAGTTATCTGAAGCTTTATCTGAAATCATAGGAAACGCTTTTCCACCCTCCACAAGTGTTTAAACAGCTCGCGACAAAGCAAAGCAATATTACATGACCTTCCTAACACCGAATCTAATGCTGAGGAAGTCGAACTTTTGAATTATGACGATCGGCAGTTGCGTCTGCTCTGCATACGAGCCAAAATGGCGGCGCCCACAACACTTTTAGGGAACGGAGTGCCGATACTCTAAGCGCAGCTCATTTAGTGGCTCTAGATCGCTCGATTGATCGGCTCGTTCTCGTCTCGGCCGCAGGTGATCCGGGCCCAGTACCCCGAGCAGGGCGCGAGCAAGTTCAACTTCATGGGCCACGAGATCGTGACGCTGGAGCGGCACGACAAGTGCGGCTGCGAGTGCAAAGAGAAGCCGTCCGACTGCAACGCCATGCAGGACTACCAGGAGTGCCGCTGCATCTGCCGCAACGCCAACCAGATGGCGCTGTGCACGGACCCGGGCGTCTTTGGGACCACCGGGAGTGCCGCTGCAAGTGCAAGGACTACGCCGAATGCTCCACGGGCTTCTACTCACAACGTCCGCAGCTGCAAGTAAGCTCCCCACTTCTTCCTTAGCCTCTCGTGTGTTCGAAAGGAGTGGAGATCCGACCGTCGCGACCCCCTAGCGGCTAAGTCGAGAACTAAACCCCGCTTGGGGACGACAACAGCAGGAAATGTGTTTGGAGATTTGTATTTGTCCTTTGTCCCTCTTGTTCCCCTTCTCCAGGGATTGTTTTTGTCACAAATGTGTGTTGTTTTGTTCTTGTCCTTGTTGTATCTCTCTTTCTGACGCAGCGGTCGGCTGACATAGCCGAATGCCTTCTCCGTCACCATTCGGCTGGCGCATCTGTCCAATCGGTGAAGTTCGGGGGAGAAATTTTTTGAACAGTGGTTTGTTAACACATGAGGGAATAATGACTCATATATTTGCACATTCTATACATATCATCACGCAGCGATCACCTGCATAAAGTCGGGATTCCACAGTGTAACACTAATACCTACTTTAAAGGATACTACAACGAAATTTCGGCGCTCATTTTTTGGTCTATGTGTCCAAAAGAGCAGTATCACATGGAACATACCAATATCTTGTTAAAAAAGTCTCGAAAAGGAATTTTAAAACGAATTAAACGATTAGCAAAGAGCACCTGGTGGATGTCGCTAACGCCTCGTTTGTAATGCTCGTCTAGGAACCTTGAGAGCTAGTGACGGAAATCGTCCCGCCTCCGGCCACGACGAGAGAAGGGGGAAGGAGGAACTCCCTCTTTCCGAGAATCCTTTTGTGTGTCGCAGAAGTCGCTATTGTCCCCCTACAAGATTATAGAAGATTAACCCGTCACTCAAAATTCGTACAAAAGCAGCCGCTTCGGTGGCTGGACCGACTAGGCCATCCTCTCGACGTCAGCCTCGCCGTAGCTTTGCTCGTTTGAGACGATTTACGTCACGATTGCGCTGGGCCTTCTCCGAGCGCTTGCCAGAGTGGGCCGTTTATAACGAAAAATACAGCCACCAGGATCAAAAATACAAACGGGCGATTGTCATTTACGGATATTGTGGATCATATTCAACCTATTTTTGAACACGACGGGAATATTTCAAATTTCGTTGAAGTATCCCTTTAAATCACTTATACCTCGTACGTTTATTGACTGCAATTATCTTCTCACATCCATTACCACAATGGATGGTTGTAAGAATGCTGTAACCGGACTACTAGGACCTGTTTCATGGTTTCCTTGCTTTTGTTTACTTTTTGTACTTTCTAACTTAGTAACTCTGTAATACCAACAAACCCTAAGTGCACAAATAAATTTTTAAAAAAATACGAAAGCATACATATATAATTTTCCCGCAATTTACTTAGTTTTGAATAGAAACAATTTACGTGCCCGATGAATATTGCACCCTTTATTCCTCCACCAGGCTGCGGCTGCTCGCTTTCAATTTCCTAGCACTCGCAAAATCAAACTTTAATTAACCATTTTTTTTTTTTTTTTCACATGGTACACGCTTATTTAGACGTACCTCGTCTTGTTCGGAGGCATATTTGAGGGGGAAGAGCGGTTTTCGGCACGTCGCGATGATGGATAGGGCGCCATTGAGGAAACTCGTGAAGCACTTCTCGCGAAAGGTGCTCCTTGAGGAAAGTCCGTAGTATGGATTATCTGCCTGTAATTGAAGGGGCGTCTTTGGCCGGTGGCAGGTTTTGAGAAACGACTCGATACGTACTTTCCACGCCCATATGACCGTCAACTTATACGTTTCGGAGATCTTGGGCCAGAGTTGCACGCTGCCTTTGTTTCAATATTCTAAAGCCTCCGTCGCACTGCTCGTAGTTAGCGGCTAGCGGCGAACGGAGCTGCAGAACGGCTTGTAGCGAAGGCTTTCCTGCACAGCACTGCAATTTTCGTTTGTCAGGTGATCGAATTTGGCGAAGAGCGGCGCGGCGGCGCGTGGAAAACAGGCGCGCAACTTTGGCTCTCCTGCGAGGAGCAAAACGGACCATTTTTTCCCCCCGATACACAATCAATCAAAATCAATCAATTTTATGGGGAGCCTATCTATAGGAACTCTTAATAAACGTTACTGTGTATGCTGCGCTTCAAATGAGTGTAGAGTGTCTTCCCTTCTAGGGACAAAGGCGCTAGATAAAAGGTGATTAGTAGAAACTCGGTTTGGAGTCTTATACGCTCACACTACATATGGTCTCCCGAGCATGATCGTTCCGCAGTGAGTGGCGTTGCAGCCTTGATCAATAAGAGCGCCGAAAAAGAAAAAAAGTCACCAAGCAGGAAACGAATGCAATAAGCTGCGCCCCGGCGTCTTTTATAGTTGTCAGTTATACTATAAATACGTGGTTAAAGGTTTAACTCGTCCCAATTCTTTCGTATTCTCCGCTTAGTCGCGATGGCAATTATCCGTTGTGTTACAAACTTAGCCGTAACGCGATTATCCGTCGTATCACACACTTAGCCGTAACGCGATTATGCGTCGTACTGACAGTAAACTTGCAAAATAGGCGGGACGACACAGACACACACGGGACGACACAGACACAGCAAACTCTCGAACATAAGTCCGTTGTTGTTTTCTTTATACCTAGTTTTTTCTGCACTGTTATCTATGTGTGTCCACTATATATTTCTCGGTCTCGGGATTTATTTGTTCATCGTGATTAACAAGTTACAACTTAGGAGTTTACATCTATTGAATATTTTAACGAATACCTTGCTGGAATTTAGTCGATTCAGTAATTACTTGGTCGGTGAAATTTGTATTCTGGTAGAATCGTTATTAAAGCCTAATTCCAACTCCTTTACAGAAGTATAGCATCTATCAAGTTTCGGTAGGGGGTACAATACATTCGCGGTGTTCTACCTCGGAATAATGGCATTCCGGACCAAAATCCTCACCGGCGATTAAATTATTGATGATCGAGTTTGCCAGCGGCATAGACGTTGCGCGTGGCAAGCCCCCGATTAATCGACTCAAAATTAACCGTCGACCAACGCGTCATGATAAATTAATCGATAACATTAACCCATTACTCCCTCAACTATGGTTACGACCTTTCATAACACACTCAAAATCGAGTGCGTGTTGAACACTTGAACAATGGAGTACGTGCCCACACAGCCGCGCCCGTCTGCTCGCAAAACAGCGACAATAGTAAGACTCAACGGGCATTCGCCTTTGACGTTCAAATCTAATCGGTCGAGCGATCAGCTCTGTTCGCCAAACCGCTCGGCTCGATCCCTCTACTTTATTCGCCGTTTATCATTCCAACCTCGGAACGTTTTATCGGTGTATACACGATAGGAGGCCGTCAAAGCGGTCGGGCGCAAACAACACGCGTGTGCGTACGTCGGACGATCGTTGCTATCATACTTCGTTTTACCTTTCGATGGGCGGCAGCGGACGCTACGAGCTATCCAGCCAATCCGGTGCTGTGACCACATCACGTGACTTTCCGCTCCCCACGTCGCCGCCACGTCGACCTACACTAAGGGGCTTGGTGGCGCATCGAGCAAACAGATAAGAAGCCACCGGAAGTAACCGGCTTGTCCCGGAAGTGAGCGTGTGACGGGCTTTCCAACTCTTCTGAGCGTTGGTCCGAACAATGTCGAAGGCGCTGAATTTTTTTTCTTGTTACTTTAGAAGAACTTGCTCGTTGCGAAAGCAGCGTGCGTATACAGACCCGGAGAAGTCTTTCAAGGAGCCATTTGATGTGTGAGGGTTTCGAGGTTCTTGCTGATCAAGTGTGCTTCTTCCACGTTCGTGTGCCACATTCTCGGAATTCAATATCATAAAAAGGGGTTGTCGAAAGCCCACTTTAAAACGCAAGAAAGCGTGGACCAAAACATCGGCTGAACGCACCAAGATGTCCAGCTGACGCCCGACTTCCGGGACAAGCATGGAACTTCCGGTGTCCGCATAAAGCCCCTGTTCCGATATGGTGCCAGGAACGTCTCCGCCTAGTATGCATAGCGTCCTATCCCTTTCATGCACCAAAAGCAGTCCCGAAGTGGCAACAAATGACGTCACAGAAGCCGACCTGTCATGCTGTCGGAGGTCGCGATCCTAACGGTTAAGCGTAGAAGTTCTAAACACGAGAAAACGCGAGTGTCACCACGTCGTCGCGGCGTCCCACTCCTGCTGCCGAAGCTTCCATGGACTGTCATGTTGGATCGACCTGCAGCAGAACAGGCGTCTGCCACATACACCACAGCTGATGTACGCCGCCACGATCGCGGCGGGCGACAGCATAACACTTTGATGACGTCATCAGGCGGAAGGTCACGGACGCTCATACGGCATCGGACTGGCCTTGTTGGTTCGTAGCGACACCGGCGGTCTGTCGTAAGCTGCAACGGAGTATTCGCCACTCCAAGGTTTTAAAGATGGCGGAGCGGTAGTTTGCAGTGGCGGAAGAGACGGGAATAGATTCTCCAGGATTTCCCCTGTGCCTGCTTCGCTGGCGCTACGCCACCATACTGGCGCTAGGCGGCGTGCTAAAATTGATTTATTCAGCTACAAATACGAAGCGGTCAGGGCAGGAACATGTCACATGTAACGGAGATGTTGACGTGGACTAAAAAATAAACATGTTGAGTTTTTTTTTTCTCTTTTAGAGCGCAGCTTTTAATCGCCCGTTTCGGGCTTGAGCGGCGTCGCCGTCGGCGTCGGCGTAACCGTAAGGTCACGTGACCTCGGGGGGTCGCGGGGGGTACAGCGACCCCTGCAGTCACGTGACCCCCCCTCGAGGTCACGTGCCTTCCTCCTCCTCAAGAGCTGCTCTAATAGACCGATCTCACCAGCCAGTTTGACTACGCCACCGCTGCCGCAATGCATCGAGGGAACTTTAGTCTTTCTGCACGCGCGACAACCTCGCTGGAGCTCTGCGCGTGTACAGCACGAGACAGCACGAGCCCTCGCGTGCACTGCCGTTTGCCTGCTGTGGACTAAAGTTATGGCGGCGTCACGCATGCGTCGAACGCTTGGTGAGATCGGTCTATTCGGCGTTACAGGGAGTTGTAAACGGCTTTATTTTTTTTTTTTTTTCAAGCTTGCGAAGCGCTACACGATTTCTTTTTGAACGCATTTGCTTTTCTCTTCTTTTTTTTTTTTGTTAGAACTTCATGATGCCAGTGCACACCGTCCAGAACCATGCAATAGCAGCAGTACCAAGGCCCACAGTCCATGCCACCGTCTCCGCCGCCGTCCCCACTCTCTGGTTCTTCGTTCGTCCGCGAGAGGGCTAGCGGCGGGCCAGCGACGGACCCAACGTGTGTGGAGTCGCTCTTGGAGAGATAGGCCAGTTATCGGGACGTCCAGACCCTCGCGTCTTATCGATCTTTCCGGGTCACCTTGCTTGAAGTGCACCGAGCCCGGCCCACTTGTAGCGCTCAACCCGGCACCTGCGTGCGCTTTTTCAATGTGACCGGACAAAGTAACTGTCACTCAAACCGTCGCGAGGTTTCCGGATTGCGGCATCACCTCATGCCGCAATCCGTGGAGCGACAGTAGACAGTAGGGAATTGTAGTAGACCGTCTCCGCAGCCCGCTAAGCACCCGGATAGCGCTCCGTAATCCGCCACAAGATCTTGAACTATGCAGACAGGCTGGCGGCGGCATGAGTAGTTGCGGCGCTCTTCACGGATAGCGTAGCGGAGGAGAAAAACGATCTACTACAACTCCCTAGTTTTTCTCCTCCGCTACGGTATCCGTGAAGAAAACGCCGCAGCTGGCGCATGCGCGCCGCCAGCTTTATTTGCATAGTTCAAGGTCTCTATCCGGGCACTTAGCGGGCTGCGGAAACGGTCTACTACAATTCCCCAATAAGATTCTCGTTACATGCCACCTGCGCTTCTAAATTTACCGGTGACTACAGGGGAAAAAATAAAAGAAAAAGAAAGCAGTAAAGGTTAAGCTCGAATCACCAGCATGCAGCACGTTTGTTTTCTATTGTTTGTTCCACAGCGAGGTCAACAAGAAGGCAGAGTCTGTATCCCTGTCATATGCATTGTGAAACTTTGTTACAGGCATTGGGTCATGTTACAAATGTTACATGCACTGTGTTGTGTTACAAATGCTACAAAAGTTACGAATGTGTGCTATGTTGCAGATGTTACAGGCGTTGTGAGTTGTGAAACTTATATAGAGGCTCTCACCCAAGTTGTGCCGGCTGAAAATTTGCTTTTCTCGATTAATATCCCCCCTTTCTTAAAAAAAAGAAACAAGGCTACGCATGAGTCTTTGTTAGACGCATTCGCGTATCCTCTCTTCTCAATAAATGTAGAGAAATTGCAACACGACGGTTTGTGTCCGCATTTACATCAATCAAAGAAACCATTCACGTGAGTGTGTACCCAGCCGCACACGCTACAGAATCAGGGGTGCGGCTAGGTAACGGTTTCTAGGCTCCCAAAACCGCAACCCGCCCCTGCGAAAAAAAAAAAAGTGTCGTTGCCGCAGTTGTTTACGCTTAATAGCTTTGTTAGCTCATCCTTCTTACGTTTTGTTTTTTAAAACTGCTAAAAAACATGTTTGCATTTTGTTTATTTAGTTTAGCGTCAGCTTACTTCATTCCGTATCGCTACTGGCGAAAGGGCATTCGAGCTTTCGTAAAAGCTTCAAGCGTTTTGCATTGAAATAAACGACCACCAAGTATCCCTTGACACAAAATAAAAACGACCGTTTTCTTTTTTTATTATTATTATCATTACGTGATCTTCTTTCTCTTTTTCTTCTTTTCTTTTTGTAATTTAGGAAGGTGGAGATTTGCTATTTGGTGACTGTTCATTATATTAGTCCAAGGACTGCTTAATTTGTAGCCTATTTCGACCAAGATAATTCCAGTAAGGTAATTTACACCGCTAATGATAATGGCACAATGATAATCTAAACACGCTTATTTTCGGCATGACGGGTGTTCTCACGATCGAAGCCCCTTTTCTTATACCTATGTGAAAGTAAAAGCATACGGGGGACGTATACACCAACTCAACTCTCTGACGGCGGCGGCGGCGGCGCTGCCATCGGCCTACTGCACATGCGCAAACGCTTCCTCACGCAAATCTTTTTTTTTTTTTCACACGCGCAGTATTTACATTAGGTGTGGACAAATACGGGCTTGTAAACAGTGTAGTTGTTGTATTGGGGGGAGGGGGGTACATGCCAACACCACCGTAGTGCTGGATTTACACTTGATGCGCTGAGGGCCATCGCGGGTCACACGCTGGACACACGAGATAGCGTGTTCCGCGTTCAGCCAACACAACCTACAATAATCAAGGACCCCTGAACGCCCCGCACCCCTCTCTCACTGTCGGATCGGCGCCAGTTCAGCAGTTGGACCCGATCCCGATGCCCACCGTCCCTCGACACGTTGATTGGACACGAGGCAAGACCGAACGCTGACGATAGCACTCGTATCCAATAGGCGCTCCGCGCTGGCCCTTGGCATACGCTACGGCTTTCTTTCTTGGTCGTGTTGGTAGCGGTTATGATGTTGCGTGCTTGGTTCTTTTGGAGTGCCGCATATGGAGCGCTTTCTGCGGTTGTTTTAGCGACTGCATGGAATAATTGTTGTCCGTGCCAATGCATATATCGGACACTCCGCATGCATTCCGAGAGATCGGGTTTCATGTCGAAAATTGACGGGCAGAGCGGAGCGTTCAAACGTACCTGGAAACCTAATAACTGCAAAATTAAACCTAAAAAAATTAAAAAATGGTTGGTTTGAATTTGCTGTGTGTAAAACGCGAGGGAGCAGCCAAAGCGGTCGTGGTTCCCGAATCGTATACGCGTTCCATCAAGGCGTCTGCGTATGTTCTTTCTGTTTGAAGACCGTATGTGCGCGCGTGTAAAGTGTACTTGTATGGATGAAGCTCGAGTCCGAAAAGGTGACAAGATCGTACCAAATTTGACCATTACATGCGTTTTGTTGGTCGAAGACCCTTTACGGGCGGACCCATAACATGGTATGATGATGATGATTGGGGTTTCATGGAGTCACAAGATGGTAAAAAGAACGGGGAAACACACTCTAAGAAATAGGGTGTTCTCTTCATTTTAAATTTTCCTTCCTTGAGGTGTAAGGGTGTGCCTTATAGACACTCAGAGGGTGCTTCTGAGTATGTATCACGCACATTGGGTGTTTGCGAACATACGCATATAGACACACACACGCAAGTCTTACAGTAATACGTATGCACAGGTCACTAAACGTATATACAAGTCACGGGCGACATAAAGAATGAATGATCGAATAACACGTTGCTAACACGCAAATCTATTTCACGAAGGCGACGAAACGATATATATATTAAGAACAAGCTTATTTTATTTAATACCTTACATAGAAGTTTCGAAAAAAGCCAACTTACGATTGGTCATCTGGGAAGCAAAAGAGTAATTCTCGTCTTTGTTTCAAGATATTGTTTTTCATGAGTGCTTTACCGAAGTATTACGAGCTGCACTTTCAACTTACAAGAGACTCATAGTATACGTGTCCACTAGACTCTAGAGCGACAGACAGAAACAAAAGACAGCGACAAGCCTCAAACCCATGGAGCATGCTCGCGACGGTACCTTTGGCAGGCGTTTAGTCGTTCTGTGCTCGTGAAGTAAGCACGAGCGATTGCCCTGCCAAAGATACCATCGCGTGCACGATGCTCGTGTTTCAGCATAGCCTCCTTTATTCTACAAAGCCTCTCAAATCGCGAAAGACTCTGGTTTGAGGCTTGTCGCTGTCATTTGTTTCTGTCTGTCGCTCTAGTGGGACACGGGCCTAAGTATACGTATACGACTATAGCCTGAATCTGATAGTGCATACGACTCTCTCACGTCGCAGGTGCGAGCAACTGTCCAGGTCTCGGATTGGTTCCCGGTCTCTGCCTCTGCCCAAGCTGTACGCTCCTTACACGGACAACCGGGAGAATCAACAGTCCAGGAACTATCGCAACCTGGACATCCTGGCGCCAGCGGATGACTACTCTAGGTCATACGACAACACGCACTTCACGACTGCAAAGAGGGACACGTCAGCCAGCGCTCTTAGGGCCAGGACAGAGACGTCATTACAGCCTGCAGCGACGTCGAGGACGCATTTGCCCACGTCCCATACCTCTTCAAGAAACGAATCATACTCTTCATCCCTCCTGGCCACGCCACAATCCGCTCAAGCATCCAGGTCGCTATCCTAAGTAGAAGGAGACGTCAGTGGCTAACGTCCCCAAAGACTAGAAGACATGGGGCTCTTCTGTTCAGACTAGGATACCTGCCGCTGGAGCAATGGAAGACATTGCTACCTGTCCTTAGGGTACAGTAATTTGTGGCTCTGATTATTTGAAGACTTGTTTCTTGAGGGTCTACGGACTAAAGAACATGGGCTATACTGGAAGAGTGACTGATCTTCTCTAAAAAGGCTAGAGAACAGTGCGGCTCGGACCCTTGAAAACCAGGGGTTCCTGTCTGCAGACACTGGTCCACGTCTTTCAAAGACGCGGTGTTATCCTCTTGAAAGGTTTGTGGCTTACCGTTTTCCGGAATACCTGTGACTCTTGTCTTCGACGGGTGCCACAGCTTTGGACCTCGAGGAACCACACCACTTCGGACTCTAGACTTCAAAGACCCCTCTCAGCATGTGTTCTTTTGGTGGACTGTCTAGAAAGTGTTACAGATTATTCTAAAGGCACTGTTTGAAGCATCGACACCGAGTTGTTTCCGTGTTCGCGGTATATTTTCAAGCCTGGCTCTGAAAAATGTTCCAGTCATCTATGATCAGTTGGCCCTTGCGGAAAAGATGTGTCAATGGCACCAGAGCGCTTGGGCGCTTGCTCGAAGTGATCATCAATGAACACCTAGAAGTAATCTGTGTTCGAATGCGGTCGACGGCATTCCTAGCAACTTGGCATTTCACCAGCAGAGATGCGGGGAAAATCTTATTCCGGCATACGTTTATAGATTGGTCCATTCTACTTGTACAGTTATAGACCTGTTTGAATTCACTAGACACTGTGTTTCCCGAAATAAACATGAAAGAAAATGCATTCTGTTTAGTAGTTTGGTACTGTGGTTCCGTAATTTTTGCAAACGTAACGGTTGGATACCCGAGCTCCACAGAAACTGTGGAGCTTGGGTATCTACGACTTCAAAAAAGCAAACCGAAATTCATTAAAAATAAAAAAGGAGCTATGCATTATGTTTTTATCTCACTCCTCTCTATCTCTCTCTCTCTCTCTCTCTCCTTCTGTTTCTGTATATATTTTTTTTTTCATTGTTTTGCTACTTTGCGTTTTGAAGGCATTCTAATCTTCGCTTTGAAGTACAATCTTAGGAGCTGGCAGAAGCAACGACGGAATTCTTCTGGATAAACGACACAAAAATGGTTGATCATATAAAAGACGTCAGTATGCAATGCCGGTGTGCAAAAAGTGTCCGTGGCTTCGTCACGTTTCTGCAGACGTGGCGAAACGACGTAACCTCAGTCTCTGCAATCGACTTTGGACATACATCTATGAAGCGGTCAACTGAAAGCGTGTATTCATTTATTCGGAAATAATTCGCACTCCTTTTACCTTCGCATATTGTAGCAAACCAAACAAATCGGCGTTCCAGGTGTGTGACTGAACATCGGCCATAGTTTTAAATTGAGAAATACGCACCGTATATAAAATCTATCAGTATAGAGAGGTGCATAGTGTAGTAGCAAAACGTAGGTATACGGTTTCAGTTAGAAACTTTGCTAAGGGCCATCGAAAACCACTAAATCAGTAAATTTTAGGAAACGGGGGAAAGCATAGTGGTCCGCAAATGTCGTGCTCCGAGATTAACGCTAGTGACAGCGAAAAATTCAAATATTGAAAAACAGAAAGAAAAAAAATCGCGCGGACGCGTTGGTAGTGTATAATTAAGGTGACCAGACGTCCCGTTTCGGGCAGGAGTCCAATTTTAAGCAATAAAACAGTGTGTAAAACCGACGACGAAAGACGCTTGTCCGACTCCGGAACGATGTGATCATAGTAACACAATTTAAATTTTGTATCCACCCCTTCCCCTTAAACGAGAGTGCCCCGTTTTCTACCCTGCGGAATATAATCACCCTATGTATAATGCATGCATGTCGGGGCCAGCAAAATGAAGCACGCGCTCCAAAGTATTCTGTAAAATTTACTGATTTACAGGTTGTTGATTATACCCAGTACGCTTATAACTGCAACTGTATGTGTTTGCTAGTTTAAGAGTTATCATTTTGCAAAACTATTTAAAAACCTAATCATTCCACACGCTATATAGCTAAAAAAAATAGGCCCTTTGACATGTGACTATTGCAGTATGAATTTTATTACGGTGCGATGCATAGTTTTTACACGAAACATATTATCCCACGTTGGTGAAACACCCTGTATACGGGGTCCTGGAAAACGTATAAGTACTAGGTAACCCATCCGTACGTTACTTGTGTTTTGTCGCTAAAGCATTTAGTGAAAGGTGTACGGATAGTGGTTGAAATTGAAGGTGCTGCATCGCGCATTTCACGGCGAGAAGAAAAACCACGACATTGGGCTCTTTTTTACACTGTTGAAGCATAGCCTCCTCTATACTCACAAAGCCTGGCAGTTAGACGACAGAGCCATGGAGTGCCCGGTCGCAGATTTGGAGCGTGAGGATATGGTAGCAGAGAGCATCAAAGAGCCATTTCTCAAGTAACCTGGACGTCAGCGCACAGCTTTTGCAGCGGCGAGGACCCGAAACACACTTGTTCGCTCGGGAGAAGTGTGTTTCGGCGTCTCGCCGCAGCGGGGCGCCAGTCACGTGGCTCTCCTCTCATCCGTTGTCTGCCGCTCCACCTTTTCCATTTCGGCGGCCGCTTCTCGTGGCGATCTGCCGGGCTTTGTCAGGATATACTGCACGAACTCAACTCTCCTACGTCACGCCGCGGTGGTGGCGCGTCGGGCGCACTTCCGGTCTGGGGCGGTGGGCAGAAGTCGCCGTGCGAGACATGCATTCCTGTGTTCTTTTGGAAGAAATCAGACAAAAAACCTGCCTTCTCGTCAAAATGCTGCGACGGGGGCTGTACCAAGAGAGTCCGGAAAGGTTTGAAGACCAGTTTTCATGTGTTTCTGCCCCCTCCGTTCGTCCGAGAACGTGGATAGTAGCCGTGAAAAGGGCAAACCAGACGCTGTCGAACTACGATTGCTTGTGCGGGCAACACTTTGTGGTCGCCAGATGTATTTGTTTTGTTCCAACATGAACGAGAGAAAACCGCCAAGTTGTCCGGACCACCCACGGGTTCAGTGCTTCTTCAGTTTCACACGGCGGCCTGATCGTTCGAACTTTCGTCTGCTCTTTCAAACTTGTCTGCTTTTTGTCGTCTGCTCGTTCAAACAAAAGCGGCCCATTGACCAAACTGTGACCCGGTGATTGCAATAAGAAGTAATTGCAGGCCTCAAATGACTTAAGTAGGCTCGGTGGAAACAGTAGATACAAGATGTTGATCATTGGTACCAGAGGCCATCACCGACTTGTTACGCTTGGTCTGTTCCCGCTTCCGATTTTCAGCATCGACGTCGATCATCGCCGCTACCTTCTACACTTTTGCAGCACGAGCGACGTCGCGACAGAAAATAGCTAGAGGAATCTCATCATGGTTTTGGCATCCATTCTGCGGCGTTCATGCGAATGAATCGCCGCACGTCAAATTATTTACGCAAAGTTTAGCAGCGTAACGAGCCTTGATAATTTCGCTGAGGCGATTAAAGTGGTAAGACATTGCTATGAGGACGTAGAATCGACAATTCCAACGCGAAAAAGAGTATGCAGACTCACACAGACGCCGACAACGTGACATTCCAATGGTTTGTTGACGCAGGACGCGGTGCTTCTTGCCCGCACTCCATTGAGGATGCGTTCGAACTGTCGTCTGCTCTTTCAAACTTGTCTGCTTTTTGCGGTCAGCTCGTTCAAATGACAGCGGCCCGCAAACCAAACATTGACCCGGTAATTGCGATAAGAACTAAGTGCAGGCCTCAAAACACCTTTGAAGGTTGGTTAGGGTAAGTGAGGTAAACAATAGATACAAGAAGATGTTGGTCATTGTTATCAGTGGCCATCACCGACTTGTAATGCCCGATTCTACTTGAGGTTTTCAGTATCGACGTCCACCATCTCAGCTACGGTCCACACTTTTGCAGCCAGAGCGACGTCGCGACTGAAAATAGCGAGTAGAATTTCATCGTTGGAGTCAGGCCTTAGCGCCCATTCTGCGGCGTCCACGTTAAAGTAATCGCCGCAGGTCACATTATTCACGCAAAGTTTTGCCCCGTTAATTTTGCTGAAGCCGCTCAAGTAGTCAGACATTGTTAGGAGGACGTAAAATCAACAATTCCAACGCGAAAAGAGCACGGGGACTCCCACCGACGCCGACAACAACGAAATTCAATGGTTTGTTTATGGGCGACGGCGGACTTCTTGCCCACCGTCCACCGCGCATGCGCGGCGCCGGGGGCGTCCGCTAGGGGCGCTCCGGTTTGTTTGTAAACATGAGTTGGTGTATATAGGAGGCTATGGTTGAAGACAGGAATAACAAGGCGCTATCCGATTTGAAGTGACCGATATTAATTCGCACACCCCTAATCTTCGGGGATGTGTGAATAGTGGTTCCCAATCGAAAAGCGTTGCGTCATTCGTAGCCTTCACAGTGCAAAGGAAAGCCGCGACAACCATGCTGTCTTAACAGTGTTAAAGTATAGGAACGATACTGCGTTATTAGATTCGAACCACCATTTGAGAACGCCCTAATTTCACAAGTCGTGAGCGTGCACAGAGAACCCTGAGCAAATTGTCGCGAGTGGCAACGGTGCCACGTCATCCAAAAACATCCTTTCGTCGCATCAAGGCAGAAGGCATGAATGACTCAATGTCATTTCGTTCAAACAACCCTTAGGTAAACAGGAAGCTCCAATTATATCGTCATACGGCCGCAGATAACGGAAGGAAATGTCACTGAGCTTAGGCAGACAACGGTCATAAAAAGAGGCGGATGAATACGCTGCAAGAAACAAAGGAAACAGAACTCTAAAAGACAAAACGCCGTGCTCTTGTTTGATTTTTTTTTTTTCGCGGGAAGCAATGGCGCCAAAGTAGTAGCCACGGGCGTGTGTAAATTGCATCCATTAAAAAAAAAAAAAATTAGTCTTGAATTTTTATTAAACACTTCACAAAATATGCTTGAAGTATATGTTTTGCTTGTTAATAGTAGATTAAACGTATGTTTTTAGTATGGACGGCTTACTTGTCAGTCGGGGTAAAGCGTAAACCCCACAGCTAAAATACGAAGTACACTAAAAGTATTTTAAATGCGAGGGGGAAAATAAAAAATCAAGATGATATAAATCATGATAATAAAACATTATTTGAATCGTGATTTTAATCAAGCAAGTTTTACTTTGATGATTTAAATCAAATCTTTCCTGTAAAATTAATTCCGGACATAATTTTCATTTACCGTTTGTCTAACATTAGATGCTTTCTATGTATTTGTACTTATACGAAAGAATCACCAAGCAAGAGAAATTTATACCAGGCTAAACACGAGTAAAATGCATTGCTCTTCTGAGCAAATAGGATAATCGAGCTTTCAATCTTCCACTTCGTTAATGAGTTACATAACGTCCTAGCAAATCAAAACGTAAAAAAAAGAACTAGAAATGTATTCTTGCATGCAAATCAGAAGCGAAGAAAAGCACATAAGGCTTTTTATCTAACCATAAAAATCAAGGTGTTTTTTGTTAATTAAAAAAGTTGTTAATTAAGCTACACTTTGTATTGACAGCAATTATTTTTTCCACGATGTTATCAGTGATCAGACGGATTGATCCAATCTACCAAGTTTAAAAATACATGTAGTGATAAAGAGTAGCAAATTTTGAACTAGAGTCATTTAAATCAAATCAATTTGATGGAAATTAAACAAATATAATTTATTTAAATTTTTTCACGAACATCATGATTTTTTTTTCTAATTAAAGTACACTTAGGTATACAAAAATATACAAGATGTTCTTTATAGGCTTTACATGTATGTTTCTAAAAAATATATAAAAGCTTATGTGGTCGGTTTATGGGCGGGATATGGCGAGGAGGACATAATATAGACCAACTCATGTTTGCAAACAAGCCGGAGCGCCCCTAGCGGACGCCACTGGCGCCGCGCATGCGCGTGGTGTGTGGGCAATAAGCTCGCCGTCGCCCATAAACAAACTATTGAAATGCAATGTTGTCGGCGTCGGTGTGAGTCTCCGTGCCCTTTTTCGCGTTGAAATTGTTCATTCTACGATTTCCTGTCAATGTCTGACTATTTGAGCGGCCTTAGCAAAATTACTGAGGCTCGTTACACCGCAAAACTTTGCGTGATTAAAGTGACATGCGGCGATTCTTTCCGGTGGACGCCGCAGAATGTACGCTAAAGCCTAATTCGCATGATGAGATTTCGCTCGCAATTTTCAGTCGCGACGTCGCTCGGACTGCAAAATCGTGAACCGTAGTAGAGATGGTCGACGCCGATACTGAGAATCGCAAGCAGAATCAGACCAAGTGAATCAGGCATAAAAAATTGCGGTGGCTTAGCTCGGCAATGCCAGGATATACATAGCGTGAGCTTATGAGCCCAAAATGAGAGGCGCTATCAAGCAGCTCCGGTACAGCGTCAGACTTAGCTACTGCGCAACGGAGACACACAGCTGGGCACACGGCGGCGCCAGAGCGTCTGCCGCGGCTATGACGTCACTCCTCTGGGATGCGAAGACCAGCGAGGCGCGCGCGGTGGTGACGGAGCCCGCGGCGGCGACGGCTCCGGTACGCCAGCTGTGTGCCGTGTGACGTCACTGCTCCTCGCGCTTGCGCAGACCGGCGATGCGCGCGCGGTGGTGGCGGAGCCCGCGGCGACGGCGGCTCCGCCCCGCCAGCTGTGCGCCGTGTGACGTCACTGCCCCTCGAGCTTGGGCAGCACGGAGCACGGCTCATGATGCGAGCCACGCGAAACTGCTCAACCTCGGCCAGTGTAGCTCGCGCTACAATAAGTCGGTGACGGCCACTGGGAACAATGATCAACATCTCCTTGTATCTACTGTTTACACCGAGCCTGCTTACCTTAACCAACCTTCGAACTTAAAAGCCTTTTGAGGCCTGCACTTACTTTACCGCAATTACCAGCCCACGTTTGGTCTATAGACCTTTTCCGCTTACTCTCGCCCCCGACCGCCAAGTAGGCATATCCGGTATGGGCGACGAAAAAAATATTAAAACGTTTAACCTGCAAGTAGTAAAAAAATAGAGAGGAGAGAAAACGAGAATGGGCGACGGTTACGCTTTTCTCCTAAATGCCTTCAATTGGCGTGGCGACGGCAAATTAATGTTTTCGCCCATACTGGAACTGACGACAATTCAAGATGGCGGCGCCCTTGAAGAAAGGGTCTATAGACCTTTTCTGTGTACTCTCGTCCCCAGTCACCTAATAGGCGTATCCGGTATGGGCGACGAAAAAATAATCCAACGTTTCAACCTGCAAATAGTAAAAAAATAAAGGGGTGGCAAAACGAGAAAGTGGACGGTTACGCTTATATCCTAAATGCCTTCTATTGGCGTGGCAAAGGCAAAACAATGTTTTCGCCCATACTGGAAGTGACGTCAATTCAAGATGGCGGCGCACTTGCAGAAAAGGTCTATACGGCTGCGCGGTGTCGTCTAAAAGAGCAGACGACAGTGCGAACGATCAGGAGGCCGTTTGAACCTGAAGACGCAATGAACGTAGTCCGCAGGTGGTCCATGCAACTCGACGGTTTTCCCGCGTTTATGTTAGAAGAAAACAAATAAATCTAATGACCACTAGTGTCCGTGAATTCAACCCAAAGTGCTTCCCGCCCAAGCAATCGTGGTCCGACGGCGTCTGGTTTTCCCTTTTCACGGCATCGTATCCACGTTCTCGGGCGAACCGAGCACATGAATGCTGATTGATACCTTTAAACCTTTCTTAACTCTTTGGTAAGCCCCAAAAGCGGCGTTCTGACGAGAAGGCAGGTTTTTGTCTGTTTTCTTTCAAAACAACGCACGAATGCACGTCGTGCATGGTGACTTCCGCCCACAGCCCCAGGCCGGAAGTGCGCTCGACGCGCCTTACCGCGCCGTGATGTAACAGAGTTGAGTTCGTGTGTAGGCAGTTAATCGTCACGGTAAGTCGGATAATTTTTTATTTATTTATTTACATATATACTTGAAAACATGAAACACATTTCATATATGTATTTTTCCTCAGTGCCCAAGGCATTACAGAGACTAGTATAAGCACTGTAACAAAAACTTAAAAGAAAAAAAAA
>JAZHYW010048293.1:0-30590 GCA_037355805.1 Ixodes ricinus | reverse complement strand
ACGTTACAAGTAACGGCGTTACTCGGTAACGCGTTATTTTTGTAACGTAAGCAACGTACTCGTTACTTTTCCAAAGAAGTAACGGGTAACGTACTTACGTTACTTATTTTGAGTAACGTGTAACGAAATTACGTTACGTTACTTACTTTCCAAAACTTGAAAAATTATATTCTAATTTTTTTGTGTGTTTTGAGTGCCCAGTCATAAATTCCTTTAGTCAAAAAATGCCGCTGTCCTCCACATCGAGCGCATCCGTTGAACGCCTATTTAGCGTAGGCGCGACGTGCTTACCAAGAATCGTGTAGAATGTCAGATGCCAACTTCGAAATTCAGCTGTTGCTGAAGTACAACAGCGGAGGTAAAGTTTGGTAACGAGGAACTTGCTCACAAAGCAACTATCTGTACTTCTGACATGCTGTGAATAAAATATATTCATAAGTTTCAATCTCGGCTGGTTTAATTTCAGGCAATGAGGGAGGCTGGTTCTTCTGTTAGTTCTCATGCCAACATGTTATAAATCAGTCTTGCATATACTTCCGCGTGTTTTGTCAACTATTCTGGGTGAAACCCTAAAAAGAGAGGGTAATTAAGTCTCCGCATGACATATTTTAGCTACATAGGCGTAAGGTTTAAACGAGCTTGTAGGCGGCAATATTCAGAAAATATAGAGCGCAAAAAAAAAAATCTGAAAAGGCGAATTTGATCGTATTAGCTGTTATTAGACAGTCTGCTTCGATATAATCGGCTTCCGCCGAAGGACGGCCATCTTGTTTAAAAACAAGATGGCGGTTGGACTCGATCTTATAAATCCGCGTTTTGCTATATTAAAAAAGTTCTTACAAATTAAAAAAAACGTTGCGGCCTTGTTATTTTGGAAAATTTTTAGGTGTTTCAGCTATTTCGAGGTTATCGTTCTCACAGACACACAGACAGGCTTTATAGTGCCGTGGAAGCATAGTGAAACATAGAACTACACTGAGAGCTTAAGAAGCGTTCTTGAGCTTATTATCGCTCAAGAGCCGCTCAGGTTAAACCATCAGTTGATTAAGAACACTGATCAGAACGAATCGCGAAAGCGAGAAGCGCGAACGCGATAAATAAATGACAAATAAATAAGCTGCATCCTGAGCTTCATGCCTCGCACGCGCTGTTTACAAAACGAAGCCAGCTTTCGACCACACCAACGGTGTGGGTAGTGCGCGTGCGCAGATATACCGGACTGGAGGAAGGGGAACCGTCTGCGCATGCGCAAGACCGATAGCAGCGCCACCGGAGCGGCGTGACGTCAGGGCCGCGTGTTGGTGTAGCGTTTTTTGGGGGGTATACCATTTATCGGGTAAAACCATTTCTTTCTGCAACGTTCTCACGTTACAATGCAAAGGCTGCGTATACTTTCGCTTTTTACAGTGGAGTTGTTAAGGTCTGGCTTCCCCAGGATCGTGTCCCACGCAAAGAAATGAAGACACCGAACTCTGACACCTACCGCCATCTATGAGCGACGGCGGCAAGCCACGTGTCTGATTGCCGCCGTCTCTCACAGATGTCGGCAGCCTTTCCACTCTGGCTTGCCGACTTGCGGCCGGCCATTACTTTCCATTGTACAGCTCCGCTGGTCTTCCTTCTTCACCAGAGTGGAAAGGCTGAAAGTTTTTATTGCTACATTATCGCGAGAGTTTTGTTGTTCTCCTGTTGGGTTGCCTCCCAAACACATTGAACGGGCTTTCCATGGCTTGTCAGTAGTTACAACTCCCGCACGCCTGCTATTTTTATCTGCCTCTGCTTGCACGCATGACTGTCGCATGCTTTCTGCTTACTAAAGCCTGAGCCCCTGTGAACTATACAAGCCCGTGGGTCGATCCAATTAATTTGCCGATTTGATTTGGCTTGGACTTACAGAGGACGTCTCTATGGACGGATTTGGGGAGTCGCCGTCCATACTCGGTGAGTGAGGTGCTCCTCGAGCTTGCGGAGCTCTTTGAGTGTTTTTGCAGAAATGCCTGACGCAGCTTTTTCTCCGTTTATCCCCCTAGGTAAAAAAGGGCCGTCTGGAGCAGGTGAGCTCATTTTCTCTAGCAGACGGCATTGCACTCTTCGCGAACATCCACGGTCGTGCTTAAATGACCTTAAGCCCTGGGGCCACGCTGCTCATGCATCCTGCAAAAGACCGTCTGCATGTACCGCCTAAGGTTTGTTTGTTCCTTGTTCGTCGGTCCTGTCACATTGCGCAAACAAACAACAGTCTGCAGACCTGTTCGAATCATGCGTACCTATGAAGCCAACATGCTTCCAGCATTTCTCTCGTGTCTGCAGCAAACACCGTGTTTTTCGTATGATGTACGAGCAATGTAACTCTCAACTTCAAGCTTTTTTTTTCGGTATTTTTGATTAGCAAGTTTTAGAAAAGGAGGCTCCGACGGTTTGTACCCCCAGGTGGTTTTGGGGCGTCACACTGCGCATGCGCGGAAGTTCTTGGCATGCATGGGCCGCCTATTCTAAAACTCTCTGTTATGACGCATCGCCCGCACGAAGTTATATAAGTGCCCGCGCAAAGAAGTCATGAGCGCAGTTCATGCTCCTGCCGGTGTCTGCCCGCCGACGGGCGCTGCCCCGACTTGCGTCCGTGCAATCGTTGCAATCTGAGGGTGCACGCCAAAGGCACCACGTGCACGTGCATGCTCTGATCGACATGTCCTTGTGCAGTGGTATTCGCGACTCCATGCAAAACGGACGTCACCTAGCTGGAAAACACTGAACGGAACGGAACAAGTCCATTCGCGATTTCTACCCGTCTCTCGTGGCTTCCGTGATTGCATGTTGTCGGTGGATGGCGCGATGGAACACTCGACTCCCAGGTGACTCCATCGCTACCGTCGATATCAGCGTGTTTCCCAGTTGCTCTGAAAGCAATCTATACACCATTTTAATAATTGCCAGTCCTCATCCCAGCACGCGCATGTTGGTCGCTTTGGGAAGAGAGCAAACACGGCTATGAGCCTTACCGGCAAGGTTCTTGAAAGGTTCAGTACGCATCTGCGTGAACCAGACATTGTGCACTTTTGTCAACGTTCATCAGCATCGTGGAAGAACAGAAGACCAGTCCTTCCATCGCTTCCCCGAAGAAGTCAAGCCTCTGGAAGCTCGCCGAGCCAACACATCGCCGTAGTTTTGAAACGAATAAAATCGGGGCAAACTATGTTGAGTTCAGTAGCTTGCCTGCTGAGACCCGAGCGTTGTACGTCCAGCTGGCACATGGCACGGCACGACCTGTTTTCAGACCGGTTATATTTACCCGATAGTGGCGACCTTTATAGATCGCTGCAGTCGCGAATATTTGATGCAATGTCGAGGCAGCTTGGAATCCCCGCTAAACGTTCGCGCGACAATATTTTTGATTGCTTTTAGACCGCAGCTCTTAGGCGCCCGTTTCCGGCTTGAGCGGCGTCGCCGTCGGCGTAACCGCGCGTTGCATGCAACCCACGGTGCATTCAGCCTTAAGTTGCATGCAACGCGCGGTTACGCCGGCGCCAACGGGTTGCATGCAAAGCGGGTTGCATGCAACTTGCCGAAGACGCCGGTTACGCATAACCCAGCGACGCCCCCGAGGTCACGTGACCCCCTAGGTCACGCGTGACGCTCGAGGTCACGTGACCCTCCCTCCTTGAGGTCACGTGACCCCCCCCCCCCCCGAGGTCACGACCCCATAGTACCCTTCCCTCCTCTCCTCGAGAGCTGCGCTCTAATAGACCTATTGCTGCTCACCCAAGCATCAAGGAGAATGCAGGGATTGGCGTTCCACGCGCCGCACGTGCAGGCCTCTACGTAGTAACTTTTCCAAAGCAAAACCTAAAACAAATGGCATCTTGCACGCGCGTTCGTCAATGCTTTCTTTGGTTATTTACTTCGGAATCCTTCATACAGGAAAGGCGTGCGCGTGTGGCCGTGGAACACCAACCCTGCATTCTCCTCGATGCTTGGGAAGACAACAAATGGTTTATTGGGCGTTACAGGGAGTTGTAAACGGCTTTCATATTTTTTTATTTTAAAGAACATTGCTTGCACTATACTAAATGCATTTATGTTTTATAATATTGATGTAAAACCTTGTGATGTAGATGAGCCTCGGGACTATGTTCTTTTAATATGAACAAATTGGCACTGTTGTTTGTTGCTTTGGTGATGTTTTCGTTTTTGTTTTTTCCAGTGAGGAAGGAAGCACATTGTATAATATAATTCCTTGTGTCCAACCTTCAGCTTATTACGCTTGTTTTAAGACCGCAGCTCTGTAGGCGCCCGTTTCCGGCTTGAGGCGGCGTCGCCGTCGCCGTCGCCGTCGGCGTAACCGCGCGGTGCATGATGGGTAAATTTCCCCGCCAAATTTAGCGGAAAAGGGGTTTCCCCGCCAAATCTGGCGGAAAATTTTCTCTCGCTAAGTCTAGTGGAAATTTTCCCCGCTAAATTTAGCGGGAAATTTTCCCGCTAAATCTAGCGGAAAATTTTCCCCGCTAAATCTAGAGAAAAATTTCCCGCTAAGTTTGTAGAAAAACTTCTGCTAAATTTAGCGGAATATTTTCGCCACAGTTTAGCGGAAAATTTTCCCGCTAAGTTTAGCGGGAAAATTTCCGCCCTCCTCGAGGTCACGTGACCCCCCCCCCCCGTGCCTTCCCTCCTCCTCAAGAGCTGCGCCCCTAATCCGGCGTTACAGGGAGTTGTAAACGGCTTTCTTTTTTGTAGAACAATTGTCAGCATTAATTATTGCCTCGTTGATTTCTTTTTATGAGGGAAGTACTTTCTAACTTAATTGCTTGTGTTCAGTTTTTGTCTCTGCTTCACCACTGTTGTGTACCTGTAAAGAGCTGGAGTTCAGGCCCAGTCAAACTGTTTGGATAGTTTTTTTTTTCTCGCCGCTGGTGAAAAGTAAACGCCCTCTTTCGCCCAGTACACTGGCGTCATTGTCGCTGACGGCAGTCCCTATGGCGTTTGTCCCCGCTGTTCCTTCCTTCCCCCAAGCGGCGGTGCCGAACCCCGAGCCTGGGACGTGCATTCCAAGTAAGCAGCTGGTCGAGTTCCCCAAGCCGACGGACCCGACGGTGATCCTGTGGCCCCCGTGCACGAGGGTGCCCAGGTGCGGGGGCTGCTGTCCCAGTAGCATCCTCAAGTGCGCGCCCACCAAGGCCACCAACGTCACCTTCAAGGTATGCCATACTAAAGCCCTCTATCCTGAGAAAAGTGGCGCCATTCATTGTTGTGGAAATGCTCGAGACACGTGCCGCGCGCCACATCTGGGAAGAACATGGCGTCTAGCTCAGTGTGCGCTGTGCCGCCATGATCTTCCCAAGGGCTGCACGTTGCACGTGCTTCGTCCATGGACGCAACTTGCACTACTTTTAAAACATGAAGGGGCTTGTGCCATACCGGCCTCTTATTCCTGGGTCACTCGTATCGACGACGGGATGTTTCGGTGGCTCCCTCTGTGCCCGAGTTCTCCACTAGAGCGACAGACAGAAACAACCGACGCCGGCAAGCCTCGAACGCGTGCAGCATGCACGCGGTGGTACTGTTGGCAGTCGTGCAATCTCTCCGGTGCTCGGGAAGTAAGCATCGAGCATAGCCTCCTCTATGCTCACTAAGCCTGTCAGTTCGGCGACGGAGCCATAGAGTGCCCGGTCGCAGATTTGGAGCGTGAGGATCTGGTAGCACCCGAGCATTTTTCGGGGAACCTGGTCGTCAGCGCACGGCTTTCGCAGCGGCGAGGACCCGAAACATGGTTTTCAAGCCCGACGAGATAGAGCGGTAGCGCGAGGAACGCGAGGGGCACGGGAGGGCATTCCCTCGCTCGGGAGCATGCATGGCCTCCGACGCGCGCTTCGGGATCTCGGAGGCCATGTCGGGAGAAGTGTGTTTCAGCATCTCGCCGCAGAGGGGCGCCAGTCACGTGGCTCTCCTCTACTCCGTTGTCTGCCGCTCTACCTTTTCAATCTCGGCGGCCGCGTCTCATGGCGATCTGCCAGGCTTTGTCACTATAGAGGAGGCTACGGCACGAGTTACTCCAATTGCCTGGCTCAACCTTCGCTTTCGCGCTGCACGTGTTTGTGGCTTGTCGGTGTCGGTTTGCTCTTCTTTGTTTCCCTGGGACTCGGGCATTATGGACATCCCGAATAGCTTTATTCATTGCCAGTGACACTTCCGATGGAGTGTAAAAGAAGCACGGTCGAAGCCTGAGGTCATCGCATGCCGCGCTTGCGTCAACAGCTCAGTTGCCATTTTACGCCCATTGGTGATAATAGCATCACCTAGAGTAATCAGAGCCCGTGAAGAGCCTTCTCAACCTCCACTCAGTAATTGAACCCTGGCCCGACACCGAGCGTTATTCGCGTCATTGACAGGACGCGAGGCCCGATCGATCCTTCACGTCGCGCAGGGTGTTCAATCTTGTGTCTGCGCTCAATTTCACTGCGATGACGTTGATATGCTAGCGCGCGGGTTCGATTATTCTATATGGTGTCGGGGATAAGAGTTTATAGGGAGGATTCGCTGGCGGTCATAGCTGTGTGCACGACTGTTGAGCGCGTGGTGATGGCGAGCTTCGAAAGTTATTTTGCAACATGCATTCCAGACCATAAGACCGCCGGTCTTAGCGGCCTATATTATTGTGAGCTCGTTCTGAGCATGCGCTCTAAACAGCGCACTGAAACATGGCGTCCAGGTGTATAGACAACTGCAAGCAGGGCATCTGTCCGCCGCCATGTCTCTGCTGGTGCGGGCAAGTGCGCGCAATTACAAGCTTGCCAAAGCTACGTTCACGCGCACTCATGCACATGGTTGCACGCATGGGGCACTATACTTCGTTTCAGCTTGGGTCCAGACGCAGCCGATGTTACGAGCGCGAGCGTGTGGCCCTGAACAGTGCCTGTACTGCACGAGCGCGCGTGCTTGGCAGGGACGCTGAAAGCCTGGAGCTCGCGCTTGTAGCATCGCCTGCGTCTGGACCCAGGCTGAAACGAAGTATAGTGAGGCACCATGCTTGCGTCCCGACTGGTGCCCCCGCGCAAGCACGTGCTGCGTGCGCGTGATCATAGGTTTGGCAAGCTTGAAATTGCACGGGTTTACTCGCATGAGCATAGACATGGCGGCGGCCAGTTGCCTTGCTTGCAATCGTCTATTAGCGGCGAGATGTTGTGGCGGCGCCCTCTAATGGTTCCCGGCCTCTCGTGACGTCATTACCTTGCGAACAACAAGTTCGATGGTGTTTGTAATGAGCATGGTGGAAGCTTGAAATTATTGCGCTCTGAAACCAACGCTGCCAACACCGCCAAAATTGAAGTTCTTCCATTCCTCTATTTTCTTCAAGAGAAATCCTTTGCTGACGTCATAGTCAGCATTCGGCCAATCGTGGAATGCCGACCACAGCTACGCTTTCGATCGCGCATGTCGCCAATACCTTGAGGATAAAAACTTTGTATTGGATTGTGTTGGAAGGAAGCACCTTAACCATCGCTCATTCACACTGGAAGCGGATCCGCGTTCGCAAAGCGGTTGCGAACGCGGTTGTATAAATATCCAGTACAATTGCACGCGCACTTGATGTCATCGAGTGCGCGTGCAATTGTACTGAATCTTTATACATCCGCTTCAAGTGTGGATCCGCTTCCAGTGTGAATGAGCGGTAAGACAAAGCCTTCATCGCGTTCCCTTTAAAAGAAGAAATGTATGTGCGTGGATCGCTCGATTGATCGTCTCGTCCTCGTCTCGGCCGCAGGTGATCCGGGCCCAGTACCCCGAGCAGGGCGCGAGCAAGTTCAACTTCATGGGCCACGAGATCGTGACGCTGGAGCGCCACGACAAGTGCGGCTGCGAGTGCAAAGAAAAGCCGTCCGACTGCAACGCCATGCAGGACTACCAGGAGTGCCGCTGCATCTGCCGCAACGCCAACCAGATGGCGCTGTGCACGGACCCGGGCGTCTTCTGGGACCACCGTGAGTGCCGCTGCAAGTGTAAGGACTACGCCGAATGCTCCACGGGATTCTACTACAACGTCCGCAGCTGCAAGTAAGCTCTTCACTTCTTCCCCAGCTTCTCGTGTATTGGAAAGGAGTGAGATACGATCGTCGCGACGCCTGTAGCGGCTAAGTTGAGAACTAAACCCGTGGGGACAACAACGTGAAATGTGTGTTGTTTTCTTATTGCCTTTGTTGTATCTCTCTTTCTGACGCAGCGCTCGGCTGGCATAGCCGAATGCCTTCTGCGTCACCATTCGGCTGGCGCGTGCGTCCAATCGGTGAAGTACGGGGGAGAAATTTTTTGAACAGTGGTTTGTTACCACATGAGGAATAATGACTCATATCAGGCACGTAGCCAGGATTTTGTTTCGGGGGGGGGGGGGGGGGGGGGGCGCCCATGACAAAATGTTGCATGAGGGGGAGGGGGAGAGGAGATCCCAGCAAAATTGAAGATTTCGGGGGGGGGGGGGGGGGGGGCGGGCCCCATGGGCCACCCCCCTGGATACGTGCCTGCCTCATATATCATCACGTAGCGATCACCTACATAAAGTCAGGATTCCACCGTGTAACACTAATACCTACTTTAAATCACTTATACCTCGTACGTTTATTGACTGAAATTATCTTCTCACATCCATTACCACAATGGATGATTGTAAGAATGCTGTAACCGGGCTACTCAGTGGCGGATCCAAGGGGGAAGCGACGGGGGCAGCCGCCCCCCCCCCCCCCCCAAACGAAGTCGACCTCCCCCTCCTCGGAGGGCAATTTTACATGGGTGGACCCCTCGGTGCACACGAAAGAATGGGAGAACAGTATCCTTACAAATGTTCCACCCCCCCCCCCCCCAAAACGGAGATCTGGATCCGCCCCTGAGACTACTAGGACTTGTTTCATGGTTCTTGCTTTTGTTTACCTTTTGTACTTTCTAACTTAGTAACTCTGTAATACCACCAAACCCTAAGTGTACAAATAACTTTTTTTTTAAATGCAAAAGCATATTTATATATCCTTTCCGCAATTTACTTAGTTTTGAAAAGAAACAATTTATGTGCCCGATGAATATTGCACCTTATTCCTTTGCCAGGCTGCGGCTGTTCGCTTTCAACTTCCTAGCATTCGCAAAATCAAACTTTAATCAACCAAACTTTTTTTCACGTGGTACACGTTTATTTAGACGTCCCTTGTCTTGTTCGGAGGCATATTTGGGGGAAGAGCGGTTTTTGGCACGTCGCTTTGATGGATGAGGGCGCCATTGGAAACTCGAGAAGCACTTCTCGCGAAAAGGTGCCCTTGAGGAAAGTCCGTAGTATGGATTATCTGCTTGTAATTGAAGGGGCGTCTTTGGCCGATGGCAGGTTTCGAGAAACGACTCGATACGTACTTTCCACGCCCATATGACCGTCAACTTGTACGTTTCGGAGATCTCGGGCGAGAGTTGCACGCTGCCTTTGTTTCAATATTCTAAAGCCTCCGTCGCACTGCTCGTAGTTAGCGGCTGGCAGGCTAACGGAGCTGCAGAACGGCCTATAGCGAAGAGCTTTCCTGCACAGCACTGCAATTTTCGTTTGTCAGGTGATCGGATTCGCCGAACAGCAGCGCGGCGGCACGTGGAAAACAGGAGCGCAACTCTGGCTCTCCTGCGAGGAGCAAAACAGACCATTTCTTCCCCTCGATACAGGATCAATCAAAATCAATCAATCCTACAGGGAGCCTAGATAAAAGGTGATTGGTAGAAACTCCGGTTTAGAGTCTTATGCGCCCACACTGCATATGGTCACCGACAACTGAGAAACGCAGGGTGGGGTGATTCCCGAACATGATCGCTCCGCAGTCAGTGGCGTTGCGGCCTTAATCAATAAGAGCGCCGAAAAAAAAAAAAAAAGTCGCCAAACGGAAACGAACGCAATAATCTGCGCCCCGGCGTGTTTTATAGCTGCCAGGTATACAGACTATACTATAGATACGTGGTTAAAGGTTTAATTTGTCACAATTGTTCGTATTCCCCAATTTGTCGCGATGCAATTATCCGTTGTGTTACAAACTTAGCCGTGACGCGATTATCCGTCGTATTACACACTTAGCCGTAATGCGATTATCCGTCGTATTGACAGTAAACTTGCAAAATAGGTAGAAAAAAAGATTATACTCGAGAGAGGGCACACACACGCGACGACACAGACACAGCAAACTGTCGAACATTACTCCGTTGTTGTTTTCTTAGACCTAGTTTTCTGCGTTGTTATCTATGTGTGTCCATGGTATCTCTCGGCCCCGGGATTTATTTGTTCATCGTGATTAACAAGTTACAACAGAGTTCACACCTGTTGAATATTTTACCAAATACCTCGCTGGAATTTAGTCGACTCAGTAATTACTTGGTCGGTGTAATTTTCATTCTGGTACAATCGTTAATAATGCAAAATTCCAACTTCTTTACAGAAGTATAGCACAGGGTTGGGCAGAAATACCTAAAAATGTATTTGGAAATACAAATACTGGGATACATTAAAATAGTAGATAAAATACTGATACTGAAATATAACTGTAAAAGTGTATCGCGATACGTATCGAGAATACATTTGCAATAGAGCAAAAAAGTATTTGTAAATACAAATACAGGAATACATTTTAGGGAGGGCAGAAATACAAATACAGAAATACTGATACTGCAATACATATTTCAAATTTGTTTGAAACGCCAAATGAAATGAAGCTTGAAGTTGGAAGTGGAAGTTTTTCATCCCGAATTTACCTTCCCGGCTTCGCACTCTGCCTTGACGGTAGTAGTCTCGGACGACGAGGAGTCTTCAATGGGCTCAAAAAAACGTTCCATAAAGGACTGACTATGGTCCCTTCTCTGACATCCTGTCTGTCTGACGAGGGATGCGAAAAGACTTCGACCTCTAAATAAATTCGATGTCACAATAAATCCCATCAAAACGTCACCAGAGCCCCTGTCCAATAAGGACGCCCCTGTCAACATTGATCACATGACGTCACGGTGGGATGACATGTATTACTTTATCTATAGGTGTGGCCTTGAACTGAAACTTTACCACACTGCTGTATAAAAGGACAATACTACTTTCGTTGTAGGTTACCTCGTTGAAGATCGTGCAGGGTTTCGAGAATGGTGGACCACCTGAAACATCCTGCATTGTGTCTTATCTTCTGTTAGCGGTTGAAAAAAATGATACGGTGGCATCCCTGCTGCGAGGCCCGTCCTGCTGTATCCCTCCGCCGCCGACTGCGTGGATTACAGTCCTCAAGTTTCACACTTGCATACTCGAAATAGAGATCTCGTGGATTGCGACCTGATATTGCCGGCACAGGTGCGAACTCTCCGAGAAACAGCGCGCTTGAGACGAGTCGCAGGTGTACGAAGTCTGGGATGGCACAGCGGGAGGCCACGTCTGGCCCATCTCCTTCCTGGGTTTCCCGGATCCCTGCCAGAGCAGTCGGTCACTTTCACGTCGGCTGATGATGTACATACCCTTGGGCCGTGCAATGTTGCGGGCGCAGCCGCACGCGCACGCGCATTCGAATATGTGTTGAACTTGACTGCGTGAGTCATCCTACCATTTCAAGTCAACCACAGCTAATGCTCGTGCTGCAACGGACTGTGACTCAGCTTTGTCGGCAGGGTGTACTGTGTACGCTAAGGCAAGAGAGACGGTTATCAGCGCGCTTTAGATGCCAGCAAACAATGACTCAAGGAAACCCCTACCTAAGGACCTGCGGCACAAGATGCTCTGGCTCCAGTCTTGGCACGCCACCTGGTTCGAGTCCCCCGTCTACGCAACAGTTCTCAGAGAGAGAAGAGGACGCATAGAAAAATAGTTTGGAGGATCGGAAGGAACCTTGGTCAGCATGGTAACAATGCCCCAGCATCTCCTTGATCCTGGTGCCCCCAGAAGTAAAAAAAAAGAAAAAGCGTTCGGATTTTGTTTTTTCGCGGTCCCGGGGGGGGGGGGGGGGGGGGGGGGAGGGGAAAGTATTTTTAAAGAAATGTAACGAAATACATTTCACCCTGATTGTATCGCGATACAAAGGAAACATTCCAAATGTATTTCGATACAGGAATACAGATACTGGTGAAAAAAAATGTATCGCGATACAGAAATACAGATACGAAATGTATTTCTGAAATACTATCGCGATACATTAGTATCTGCGATACTGCCCAACCCTGGCTATAGCATCTATCAAGTTTCGTAGGGGTACAATGCGCTATCGCGGTGCTGTACGCTCGGAATAATGGCATTCCGGACAAAGATTCTCACCGACGATTAAATTATTGATGATCGAGTTTGCCAGCGGCGTAGACATTGCGCGTGGCAAGCCCATGATTAATCGACCTAAAATTAACCGTCAACTACCGCATCATGATCGATTAATCGGTAGCATTAACCCATTACTTCTTCAACTATAGTTACGACCTTTCATCCGCTATTAAGCATGGTTGAACACACTCCAAATCGAGTGTGTGTTGAACACTTAAACAATGGAGGTATACGTGAGTAACACGCTGTAGTAGAGCTTGTTGGTGCATAATACTATAAAAAGGCCAGCTGATCCTAGAAATATTTTCCTAACTTCAGCTGGCCTTTTATAGTATAAGGTAGAGGGAGTATTCACTGGCCGTCATAGGTGAGCTCGCTGCTGCTTTCTGACCACAGGGAAGAGAGAGAGGGGAAAGATGCTTTTGTACGAATTTTGAGTGGCAAGTTAATCTTCTATAATCTTCTAGAGGGAGAATAGCGACGTTTGAAGAAGCCTGGGACCTACAAAGGAGAGTCCCGGTGATAAGAGGATTTCGCCTTCCCCTCTTCTCTTGCGGTTGCCCGAGAGCTGACGGGAAACTCTTCCCGGGCATGCGCTGTGAGCAGTTACCTCAAATATGGCGCCCAGTGAATACCCCTATAGGGAGTATTCACTGGGCGTCATAGGTGAGCTCGCTGCTGCTTTCTGACCACAGGTGAAGAGAGAGAGGGAAAGATGCTTTTGTACGAATTTTGAGTGGCAAGTTAATCTTCTATAATCTTCTAGAGGGAGAATAGCGACGTTTGAAGAAGCCTGGGACCTACAAAGGAGAGTCCCGGTGATAAGAGGATTTCGCCTTCCCCTCTTCTCTTGCGGTTGCCCGAGAGCTGACGGGAAACTCTTCCCGGGCATGCGCTGTGAGCAGTTACCTCAAATATGGCGCCCAGTGAATACCCCCTATACGTGCCCACTCACCCGCGCCCCTCTGCTCGTATACAGCGACAACAGTAACTACTCAATGGGCATTCGCCTTTGACGTTCAAATCTAATCGGTCGAGCGATCAGCTCTGTATGCCAGACGCTCGTCTCGATCCTTCTACTTTACACGCCGCTTATAATTCCAACTCGGAACGTTTTATCGGCGTATACACGATAGGAGGCCGACACGGCGGTCGGGCGCAAACAACACGCGTGTGCGTATGTACGTCGGACGATCGTTGTTATCATACTTCGTCTTACCTGACGATGGGCGGCAGCAGACGCTACGAGCTATCCAGCTAACCCAGTGCTGTGACCACGTCACGTGACTTTGCGCTCTCGCGTCGCTGCCACTGACCTACACAAAGGGGCTTGGTGGCACATCGAGCTACCAGATAAGAAGCCACTGGAAGTAACCGGCTGGTCCCGGAAGCGAGCGTGTGACGTGCTTTCCAACCCTTCTGAGCGTTGGTCCAAACAATGTCGAAGGCGCTGAATTTTTTTTCTTGTTATCTAAAAGAATTTGTTTGTTGCGACAGAAGTGTGGCGTAAACAGACCCGAGAAGTCTTCTAATGAACCATTTGATGTGTGAGGATTACGAGATTTTTGCTGATTAAGTGTGCGTTCCCACGTTCGTATGCCTCATTCCCGGAATTCAATATGCTAAAGGGGGATTATCGAAAGCTCACTTTAAAACGCAAAAAAGCGTGGACCAAAACATCGACTGAACGCACTAAGAAGCCCAGCTGATGCCCGACTTCCGGGACGAGCATGGAACTTCCGGTGTCCGTATAAAGGTCCCTCTTCTGGTACGGTGCCAGGAACGCGTCTCCGCCTAGTGTGCTTAGCGTCCTACCTCTTCCATGCACCGGAAGCAGTCCCGAAGTGGCAACAAATGACGTCACAGAAGCCGACCTGTCATGCTGTTGGAAGTCGCGATCCTGACGGTTAATCGTAGAAGTTCTAAAAACGAGAGAACGCGAGTGTCGCCGCCGAAGCTTCCGTGGACTGTCATGCTGGATCGACCTGCAGCAGAGCAGGCGTCTGCCACATACACCACCGCTGATGTGACGCCGCCAGGTTCGCGGCGGGCGACAGCATAACACTTTGATGACGTCATCAGGCGGAAGGTCACGTGACGCTCATAGGGCATCGGACTGGCCTTGTTGGTTCGTAGCGACCCCGGCGGTCTATCGTAAGCTGAAACGGAGTATTCGCCACTCCAAGGTTTTAAAGATGGCGGAGCGGTAGTTTCAAGGTGGCGGAAGAGACGGGAGTAGGTTCTCCTGGATTTCCCATGCGCGCCTGCTCGCTGACACTGGTCCGCGATGCTAAAATTAATTTATTCAGATACAAATACGAAGCGGTCAGGGCAGGACCATATATCACAGAAGAACCAGAGGAGATATTGACGTTGCGCTAAAAAAAAAAAACATGTTAAGTTTTTTCTCTTCTTTTTTTTTTATTCAAAGTTGCGAAGCGCTACACGATTTCTTTTTGAACGCATTCGCTTTTTTATTTTTTTTATTTTTTCGTTAAAACTGCATGATGCCCGTACACCGTCCAGGACCATGCAATAGCAGCAGTATCAAGGCCCACAGTCCCTGCCACCGTCTCCGCCGCCGTCCCCACTCCTCCGGTTCTTCGTTTGTCCGCGAGAGGGCTAGCGGTGGGCTAGCGACGGACCAAGCGTGTGCGGAGTCGCTCTTGAGAGATATGCCAGTTATCGGGACGTCCAGACCCCCTGCGTCTTATCTTTCCGGGTCACCTTGCTTGGAAGTGCACCGAGCCCGGCCCACTTGTAGCTCTCAACTCGGCACCTGCGTGCGCTTTTTCAATGTGGCCGCTCAAATCAACTGTCACTAGCTCAATCTTTCGCGCGGTTTCGGTTTGCGACATCACCTCAGGCCGCAATCTGTGGAGCGACAATAAGATGCTCATTACATGCCACCTGCGCTTCTAAATGTATCGGTGGCTAAAGGGGAAAAAAAGAAAAGAAAGCAGCAAAGGTTAAGCTCGAACAACCAGCAACACTTTTTTTTATTGTTTGTTTCACAGCGAGGTCACCCAGAACGCAGAGTCTGTATCCCTGTTACATGCATTGTGAAACTTTCTTGCAGGCATTGTGTTATTTTCCAAATGTTACAGGCAGTGTGTTATGTTACAAATGTCACAAAAGTTACAAATGTGTGCTACGTTACAAATGTTACAGACATTGTGAAACTCATTAGGAGGCTCTCACCCGAGTTGTGCCTGCTGTAAGTTTGCTTCTTTCGAGGGACTAATTCTCCTTGCCCCCCCCCCCCCCTTTTCCAAAAAAACAACAACAAAGAAACTGTTATGTATTTGAGCTATTGTTAGACGCCTTTGCGTATCCTCTCTTCACAATAAATGTAAAGAAATTGCGACACGACGGTTCGTGTCCGCGTTTACATCAATCAAAGAAACCATTCATGTGAATGTGTACCCAGCCGCACCCGCTACACAATCAAGGGCGCAGCTCGGTAAAGGTTCCTAGGCTTTCGAAAAACTGCAACCCGCCCCTGCGAAAAAAAAAAAAAAGTGTCGTTGCCGCAGTTGTTTACTCTAATAGCTCTGTTAGCTCATCCCTCTTGTGTTTTGCTTTTTAAAACTGCTAAAAAAAAATGTTTGCATATTTTTTTTTAGTATCTCTGTTTACTTTGCTTAGCGTCAGCTTACTTCATTCCGTATCGCTACTGGCGAAAGGGCATTCGAGCTTTCGTAAAAAGCTTCAAACGTTTTGCATTTAAATAAACGACCACCAAGCGTCCCTTGACGTTCAACACAAAGTAAAAACGACTGTTTTCTTCTTTTTTTATTGTCATAACGTGATCTTTTTTCTCTTTTGTTTTTGTAATTTAGGAAGGTGGAGATTTACTATTTTGTGACAGTTCATTATATTAGTCCAAGGACTGCTTAATTTGTAGCCTATTTCGACCACGATCATTCCGCTAAGGTAATTTGCTCCGCCAATGATAATGACACAACGATAATCGAAACACGCTTATTTTCGGCATGACGGGTGTTCTCACGATCGAAGCCCCTTCTCTTATACCCCTAAACTAAGTAAAAGCATACGAATTTCTCCTGACGACACACCGCTGCGGCGGCGGCGGCGCGCGGCGCCGGCGCTCATTGTCATACTACGCATGCGCAGACGCTTCCTTGCGTAAATCTTGTTGTTGTTTGCACACGCGCAGTGTTTACACCAGGTATGGACAAATGCGCTGGCTTGTAAACAGTGTGTTGCTGTGTTTTGGTGGGTGGGGGGAGGGGGGCGGGCGGGGGGCGGTGTACATGCCAACACTACCGTAGTGCTGGATTTATACGTGATGCACTGAGGGCCATCGCGGGTCACACACTGGACACACGAGTGGCGTGTCAGCGTTCAGCCAACACAACCTACAATAATCAAGGCCCCTAAACGTCCCCCCCCCTTCCCCCCTTCCTCTGTCGAACGTCATCACAGTCGGATCGGCGCCAGTTCAGCAATTAGACCCGAGCCCGATGCGCACCGTCCCTCGACGCGTTGATTGGACACGAGACCAGACCGAACGCTGACGATAAAGCACTCGTATCCAATAGGCGCTCCGCGCTGGCCCTCAATATGCACTATACGGCTTTCTATCTTGACGACATGATGGCGCTTGAGACAAGGACAAAAGGGGAGACTAGACAACACGGAGCGCTACTTCAACTGTTTATTTTTGAAAAAAAGGGGGGGGGGGACATAAATACACTCAAACCGCTTCACCTCAGCCAATCCCAGGCCTCACCGTCGCCCGCAGAAACGCTATCTCCTTGTCTAACAAGTCAATGGAGGCAACGCTGACACATTGTGCTCCAGACTGTTTTATGAAGTCTGCTTCCATTATCTCTCTGACCGTCTTATCTTTGTGTCTGGATAAAATCGCGCACGTGCTGAACAAGGGCTTGCACCCGCAATGCCCCCTCCCCCTTTTCAAAAATAAACAGCTGAAGTAGCGCTCCGTGTTGTCTAGTCTCCCCTTTTGTCCTTGTCTCAAGCGCCATCATGTCGTCAAATTCCCAGTACCAACTAGCCCAACAATCTGCATTGGTTTGGTTTGGTTTGTTTCTATCTTGGCCGTGTTGGTACCGGTTAAAATTCTGCGTGCTTGGTTCTTTTTGGTTGGCCGCATATGGAGCGCTTTCTGCGGGTGTTTTAGTGACTGCGTCGAATAATTGTTGTCTGAGCCAATGACTACCGGATACTCTGCATGCATCCCGAGAGATCGGGTTTCACGTCGAAAATTGGCGGGGAAAACGGAGCGTACGAATGTACTTGGAAAACTAATACCTGCAGTGTGGGTCCTAAAGAAAAACAAAAATTGTTGGCTTCAAGTTGTTGTGTGTAAAACGCGAGGAGCACCCAAAGCGGTCGTGCATGCATGTTCCCGAATCGTATACGTGTTCTATCCAGTCGTCTGCGTATGTTCTTTCTGTTTGAAGGCCGTATGTCGTGCGTGTTGCCTGTAAAGTCTGTGTATGGGTGAAGTTGAGCCTGAAAAGGTGACAAGATATTACTTAATTTGACCATTACATGCGTTTTATGGGTCAAAAATAAGACCCTTGACGGTCGGACCCACAAGATGATAAAATGAACGCGGAAACACCCGAGACGTTCTCTTCATTTTGGATTGCCCTTTCTTTGAACTTTGAAGTAATGGTGTGCGTTATAGATACTCAGGAGGGTGCTTCTGAGTATGTATTGCTGCACATTGAGCGTGAATGTGTCGAGAGTGTGGATGTTTGCGTGTGTGCGAACACACGCACGTCTCACACCTATGGAACAGTACGTATGGACGTGTCACTAAACGTATATGCAAGTCCCGGGCGACATGGAGAATGAATAATCGAATAACACGTTACTAACGCGCAAACTAATTTACGAAGGTGACGAAAAGATATATAGTAAGAACAAGCCTAATTTATATGAAATGTTACATAAAGGTTTCTGAAAAAAGCCAACTTCCGATTGCTCATCTGGAAGGAAAAGAGTAAGTTTCGAAAGTATCATGAGCTGCAACTTTGAACCTTACACGAGACTGATAGTATACGTATACGGCATCATAGCCTGAAACTGATAGTAGCGTACGACTCTCTCACGTCGCAGGTGTGAGCAACTGTCCAGGGTCTCGGATTGGTTCCCGGTCTCTGCCTCTGCCCAAGCTGTACGCTCCTTACACGGACAACCGGGAGAATCAACAGTCCAGGAACTATCGCAACCTGGACATCCTGGCGCCAGCGGATGACTACTCTAGGTCGTACGACAACTCGCACTTCACGACCGCAAAGAGGACACGTCAGCCAGCGCTCTTAGGGCCAGGACCGAGACGTCATTGCCGCCTGCAGCGACGTCGAGGACGTATTTGCCCACGTCCCTTACCTCTTCAAGGAACGAATCATACTCTTCATCTCTCCTGGCCACGCCACAACCCGCTCAAGCATCCAGGTCGCGATCCTAAGTATAGGAGGAGACGTCTATGGCTAACGTCCCCAAGGACTAGAAGACATGAGGCCCTTCTGTCCAGACTAGGATACCTGCCGTTGGAGCAATAGAAGACATTACTTCTTGTTCTTAGGGTACAGTCATTTGTGGCTCTGATTATTTGAAGGCTTTGTTTCTTGAGCGTCTACGGACTAAAGAACATGTGGCTATACTGGAAGAGTGACTGATCTTCTCGAAAAATGCTAGAGAACAGTGCGGCTCGGACCCTTGGAAACCAGGGGTTTCCCGTCTGCAGACACCGGTTCACGGTCTTTAAAAGACGCAGTGTTTTTCCTCTTGAAAGTTCTAGTGGCTCACCGTTTAGCGGAATACCTGTGGCTCTTGTCTTCAACGGGTACCACTGCTTTGGACCTCGAGGAACCACACCACTTCGGACTCTAGGCTTCAAGACCCCTCTCAGCATGTGTTCTTTTGGTGGACTGTCTAGAAAGTGTTACAGATTATTCTAAAGGCACTGTTTGAAGCATCGACACCAAGTTGTTCCCGTGTTTGTGGTATATTTTCAAGCCTGGCTCTGAAAATGGTTCCAGTCATCTATGATCAGTTGGCCCTTGCGGAAAACATATGTCAATGGCACCAGAGCGCTTGGCCGCTTGCTCGAAGTGATCATCAATGAACACCAGTAACCTGTGTTGGAATGCGGTCGACGGCCTTCCTAGCAACTTGGCATTTCACCAGCAAAGATGCCGGGGTAAATCTCATTCCGGAATGCGTTTATAGATTGGTTCAATCTATTTGTACAGTTATAGACCTGTTTGAATTCACTGGACACCGTGTTTCCCGGAATAAATATGAAAGCAAATACATTCTGTTTGGTACAGTGGTGCCGTAATTTTTGCAAACGTAACGGTTGGATACCCAAGCTTCACAGAAGCTGTGGAGTTTGGGTATCCATGACTTCAAAGCAAACTGAAATTCATTGAAAAAAAAAAGGAACCATGCAATATGTGTTTTATCTCACTCTCTCTACCTCTTTCTACCTCTCTCTCTGTCTATATATATCTATGTATCAATCTATTTTTATCTGCATCGTTTTGCTACTCTGTGCTTTGAAGACATTTTAATCATCGCTTTCAAGTACAGTCCCAGGAGCTGGCAGAAGCAACGACGAAATTCTTCTGGATAAACGACACAAATATGGTTGATCATATAAAAGATGTCAGTATGCAATGCCGGTGTGAAAAAGTGTCCGTGGCTCCGTCACGTTTCTACCAGTGTCTCGTAAAGTACATCTAAAACGTACTTGAAGTAAAGTACAAAGTAAATGAGACGTGATGTACTTGAAGTAAAGTATTAAGTACACTGGGTGCAATGTACTTGAAGTAAAGTACTATAAATACAATGTACTTTCAAAGTAAAGTACAAGTATTTTAACACAATCTTTCATAATGCCCTTTCATTCCCTTATACAGTGATTTTTTAACTGGTATGCACTGCCCAGGGGTAATCAGGGGTGCATGACCTATATTTTCAAAAACAGCGGCGAATATTTGATAAGGTCAAGTGGCCACAGAGTAGTTATTTTCTGGAATGGAGCCGAATTCAGAAGTCCGTCTTCTGAATTTGGCGCCCCTATACACTAGATTATTGCACCCAAAGGGGTTAAATGTACTATAGGAGAGAGCATGACGTCAGCCCCGTAGCTTCCGCAAGCAATCCTCTCATAGAGGAGTGTCCTCTCCTTAATAAAAAAAGACAGTGAGTGTGCAAGCAAGCTGGTGATAATTAATCATAATGTGACACCTGAGATTGGGTTGTGAAAAAATTAAGGAACTTTCAAATAGAAGGAAAAGACAAAAGAGAATGTCTCAAAACATTGTGACGTTCTCCTCTGTTGTCTTTTACTTCGACTTGAAAATTTAATTTTTCCGTACTACAGTCTCAGGTGCTACATTATGATTAATTTTGCTCTCCTGATATCTTAAACCTCCTTGCTTGCGCTGACCGACCGAGAAGTAGCGAGAGTTCAAAAAGCTACGGGAAAGCCGCCCCCAGAACAAACGGAGCGATGCGTCGTCTGCTCACGTTTCTGGTGAGAGTAGAATATCCCTCTGAGTATTTCTTCGGAGTTGACAAAGCATCATTTCGTGATACAAATTTAACAAAGCCACATTTGGGGAATGTACTTTGAAGTCGGAAATTGTACTTTCCTCGGAAAGTACCAGAAAAAAATACTTTAAGTAAAGTACAAGTACATACTCGGAGAATGTACTTCAAGTAAAGTACAAGTTTCCTAAACCTACTTGAAGTAGTACTTTAAGTACAATGTACTTAAAGTACTTCCCAACACTGGTTTCTGCAGACGTGGCGAAACAATGAAACCTTGGTCTCTACAATTGACTTTAGGCATACATCCCTGAAGCTGTCAACTGAAAACGTGTATTCATTTATTCGAAATAATTCGCTACTTGCAAACCAAACAAATCGGCGTTCCAGGTGTTACATTGAACATTGGCCATAATTTTAGTTTGAGAAATACGCACCGCGTAGAAAATCTATCAGTATAGTGAGGTGTATAGCGTTTAGGATAATGAAGCTCTTCATTGGTCTTGCCTTATTAACGTTTCGAGTAGCAAAACTTTAATTAGAAACTTTGTTAAGCGCCATCGAAAACCACGAAATCAGTAAATTTTTGAAAACGCGTGGAAAGCATGTTGGTCTGCAAATGTCGAGCTACGGGATTAACGCTAGTGGGAGCGAAAAATGCAGATATTGGGAAACTGATAAAAAAAAAAGTCGCGCGGACACGTCGGTAGCGTATAATTAGGGTGACCACCAGACGTCTCGTTTGGGCAGGAGAGTCCTATTTTAAAACAATAAAACAGTGTATAAAACTGACGACGAAAGTCACTTGTCCGACTCCGGAACAATGTGCTAGTAACACAATTTCACTTTGTTTTCTACCCTGAGGAATATGGTCACCCAATGTATAATGCATGTCGGGGCCCACAAAATGAAGCACACGCTCCAAAGTATTCTATAGAATTTACTGATTTACAGGTTGTTGATTATACCCAGTACGTTTATAACTGCAACAGCATGTGTGTGCAAGTTTAAAAATTATAATTTTGCAAAACTTTTTAAAAACTTAATTATTCAATACGCTATGTAATTCAATAAATAGGCCCCTTGACATGCGGCTATTGCAGCATGACTTTTACTACTGTGCGATGCATAGTTTTTACACAAAATATTATCCATGTTGGTGAAACATCCTGTAAAAGGGTCCTGGAAAACGCATATGTAGGTAATCCATCCGTATGTTGCTCTAGTTTTGTCGCTAATGCATGCATTTAGTGAAATGTGTATGAATAGTGGTTGACATTGAAGGGTGCTGCATCGCTCGTGGCATTTCATGCCTGAGAACAAAAAACCACGACATACGGGCTCTTTTTACACTGTTGAAGCATAGCCTCCCACTCACAAAGCCTGACAGTTGGACGACAGAGAGATTGCCCGGTCGCAGATTTGGAGCGCGAGGATCTGGTAGCACGGAGCATCAAAGAACCATTTCTCGGTAACCTGGACGTCAGCACACATGCTTTTGCAGCGGCGAGGACCCGAAACACACTTGTTCGCTCGGGAGAAGTGTGTTTTGGCGTCTCGCCGCAGCGGAGCGCCAGTCCCGTGGCTATCCTCTCATCCGTTGTCTGCCGCTCCACCTTTTCCGTATCGGCGGCCGCTTCTCGTGGCGATCTGCCAGGCTTTGTCATATATATAGGAGGCTATGGTTGAAGACCGGAATAACAAGGCGCTATCCGATTTGAAGCGACCGATATTCATTCGCACACCTAATCTTCGGAGATGTGTGAATAGTGGTTCCCAATTGAAAAGCGCTGCGTCATTCGTAGCCTTCACAGTGCAAAGGAAAGCCGTGACAACCATGCTGTCTTAACGGTGTTAAACCTACTGTCAGAATGTTCGCGGTTTGCGTACAAAAGCCGACGAATGTATGTACAAATGTTGTCGCTGATTCTTACAATATTATCTGTTTAAGTGAGACCTGGCTGTTAGACGAAATTCCCAGCAATGCATATTTTCCTGTTTTTTACAACGTTTACAAGAGAGACAGGGATTACGCTTCGACTGGCCAGAAATTTGGCGGCGGTGTTTTAATCGCGGTGGATGAGTCAGTGACGTTTTGGCGGAGGCAGGATTTGGACACCTGCTCGTTATGGATCGAAGTCTTATCAAGAGGAGGCGTAAATCATCTCATTGGCAACTTTTACTTTCCCCCCTCTTTTCGACCACAGTGATTTCAGTAATCATCTTTCCAGTCTTGAAAAGAAAATCGACTTTTCAAAAATATCACGTGCATATCTACGGCGATTTTAATCTCCCAGTGTATAGACTGGTCATCTCGCAACGCCACCAGCGGAAACTTGCATGCTTCAAAGAAAGCTGTTTCCTTGATGAACTTTATTAATTTTAATGGTTATATTCAACTCAATCACATTGCAAACAATGCTGGGAACATTATTGATCTTTTTCTTTCAAACAGCCCCATTGAATGCATTGAAGCCGCCACTGACGCGCTACTTCATCCTGATGTTTTCCATCCGCCTTTTTGTGTAACCTACTACCTGCTTGCGAGATCAAGTGTTCTAGACAAAGTTATCCCAAGTACAATTACAGTGCTGGTGATTACCTGGGATTCTATGAGTTTTAGGAGATCATGATTGGTCAACAGTGTTAAATGATCAAAACGTGGACACCGCATTGTCATAAATGGGATGGATATATTCATTCCAAGCGTTCATCGAGACGCTCCGCGTATTTTCATTGGTTCTCAGGAAAATTAAAATACTATATACGTAGGAAAAGCACTTCCATAAATTTTATCAACAAAGCGGTGTCGATTTTTGGTACACAAAGTTCAGTATCTACCGGACGCTAGTTAAAAGTTATTCAAGTATGAGAAACAGGTTTATAAGCAAAGAATTGAAAGCTGTCTATACCGAAAGCCTGACGAGTTTTGGAAATTCGTAGAGCAGCATACAAAAACAAGAAGCGACAGTATGTGTCTACGGGGCGACACTGGATGTGTATCGTCTCCTCTAGACGTAGCCAATATTTTTCGGGATCATTTTTGTGAATGCTACTCCTCAGATTCGTTCTCGAGTTATACCCCTTCTGACAATACTGGTTATCCACGATTTTCTGACAATTACCTCTATTGACACAGTTGAAGTTCTAGAAGCGATATCAAAACTGAAGTCGAAGTTGTCAGTGGGAATGGATATGATACCAAATTTTATTATCAAGGGGTGTGCACACCTAATAGCCTCCATCTTAAATCACATATTTAACCTCTCGTTAAAAGTGGTGTTTTTCCATCATCATGGAAAATGTCTGTTGTCATACCAGTGCATAAAAGTCGTGATGTTTGTAACGTAAATAACTACCGACCGATATCTTTGCTATGCACCTTTTCGAAGGTATTTTGAGGTGGTTACCTACACTCGTGTTCCGTATTATTTTAGACGGAACTTTAGTAGTGCTCAACGTGGTTTTTTTAAAATGGACGCTCCGTGGAAACTAATCTTTGTTCATTTCTTGGTTACTCAGTTCCTATAGTTCTTTCTCGAGGCCAGGTCGATACTGTTTATTTTGATATGACAAAAGCCTTCCACAAAGTTAATCATGATTTACTATTGCTGAAGCTCTCATTGTATGGAATATCGCCGACCCTTTTGACCAGGGTGTCGAACCGAACCCGAACCCGAACCGAAAACCGGATCAAAACCGTTATTTTTGACCGAACCGGAACAAAACCGAAACCGAAATCGCACGCTTCATATTGAACCCGAACCGGAACGAAACCATAATCTGATGTGGCGGTTACCGGTTCAACGAAAACGGTTCAGGGCCAATTGTGTCAATAATTGGTTTAAATGGGAAAAGTTGCGGGCGTATATTTTTCTTATGTTGCCAAGACTAATCCTAACATACTGTGAGATATTTTTACATTTCGTTTTTATTGCATACGTAATAAAAAATACATCATCGTCTGGAGAGCTTCAACTTTCCCTTGTTTCTTGGATTGACCCTGGCGGCGCGGTAGCGGCGGCGGCGATTTCAAAGCACCGCTTGGCCGCTTGGCTACGAAATGTCCATGCGTCGGAGCGGATTGCGCCACTGTAGGCACGGAGGCCTACGCGTCCGCGAATGTTTGACCTCAAGATGGACCGTAGTTGCAGTCGATGAGCCATTTAGCCAATCGAGCACCGAGAGCGCACCACGTGACCTTCCGCTTGAGTGCAGCGACACCATGAAGGAAGGAGGGACAAGTACCGCGCTGCATCGGCAGTATAGTTTGTAGGGTCGCCTGCGGTCCATTTCAATGAAAAACAATATTTTCTTCAACGTGCTCGAAGTGTTACCTTACAAAAAAAACAAAAAAACAACTTGGGTTGTCGGAGGCAACGTTACTCGGCGATGATTCGCCGACGCGCCGCGCCCTGGAGGAGGCCAGGAGGAGGAGGAGGAGAGAGAAGAAAATGTGTCTGTTTATTTTTTTGTAGGTTTGTCAGACTAGCAAGGCCAGCATGTCGCCTGTTCAACCATTTTCTCATTTTTGTTTGAAGTCCTCTTTCATCGTCTTCAACTGAGCATTCGAGAAACGTCGTTCGCTGTGGTGGCATTACCGGAACTTTGTTCGGTGGCTGACAGGTACAAATGAATGACCCGGTCTGTGGGACTCGGACCGGGTCATTCATTTGTACCCGGTCTGAGTCCCTCAGACCGGGTCATTTGCATAGAGCGTTGTTTGCGATAAAAAGTCGAAGTGACCTAGACAAAGCATCGCCGCGAGATCATTTAGAGCAGTGTTTTTCCGCCGGAACCCGAAGCGCTGTCAAGATGTAGTCACATTTCATTATACGTGCGTGTTCACGTGCCCGGTCATTGACACATCGGCCGGTCTGGCCGATGTATACACGACCACAGCTTAACGGGATTCTATAAACTACCCCAACTGCGCACTCGATGTCTCTGTTTCTGTGTTTTACGGCACATTTGTTTCCTCTTGTTCCCCTGTCAGCCACTCTGGGGCATAGCTGTGACATCTTACTGGGTGCCGAAAACAGGTAGCATGTATAAAAAAACACGTGTGTGCAGAGCAAAACAAACCAAAACATATGGAGGGCAAGGAATCTACCTAGAGACCTTTTTACTGTTTACAAAATCACAGCCCAGCGTGTGATCTTCACAGCCCAGCACGTGCGTGTTCGTCGCTTCGGAAAGCGAGCAAAGCACGCGCTATACGCCCGAACACTAAAGATGGCACCGGCCACAAGCTCTTTTTTGGAAAGGTCTATGGACCCATCCCGAAAATACGCCCTCTTCTGGCAGATTTTGAAATACTGCACAGCTGCGTGTGCAAAAGACACCATAAAAATGGAAAGCCGATCGCTTATATATAGTTCACTTAAGAACAGTAATATACAAGTAATAGCCTTGCCCATTAATGGTGTCTTTTGCGCACGTCACTGTGCAGAATATTTTTTTATATCTGCCTGAAGAGGGAGTAGTATTGGGATGGGTCTATTGCAAGTATCTCGTGCTCAGAAAAGGCTGCAGGAAGTGCTCGGTCAATATTCAAAGGTCGAGTTAGGAACCGGTTCGAACCGGTTCGCGCTTATTAAAACCGGTAACCGGAGTGATATTATGTGCGCTACCCTAAACCGGAACCGAACCGGAACAAAATACAATGCTACTGAACCCGAACCCGAACCGAACCGAAATAATGACCGGTTCGACACCCTGCTTTTGACCTGGTTTAAGACTTACTTAACTGATCGTCGTAGCAGTGTGAGAGTTGCGAATAGCTATTCCGACACTTTCATCCCGACGTCTGGGGTCCCCAAGGATGTAACCTCGGGCCCCTACTGTTCCTCATATTCATCAACGACATTGAAAAGTGTATAAAAAATGCACACTTGCTTTTGTTTGCTGATGACATCAAGATATTCACGAGTATAAGATCATTTGACGATTGCAGTGTATTGCAAGATGACATTTTACGCATATCTGAGTGGTGCTCCGCAAACTTGTTGGTGCTTAACAATGACAAAACAAAAATCTTATCAATGTCTCATAAACGCGATATATTATCTTACTCTTGTGTTCTTAAATCAGCTACCATCCCACGAGTCACCGAGGTTCGCGACCTTGGATCTATTTTGACACTAGACTTTCCTTTCCTTATCATGTTTCAAATATTGTTGCACCTTCTGTCCGAATGATGGGTTTGCTATACCGCTTATCAGGCACGTAGCCAGGATTTTGTTTCGGGGGGGGGGGGGGGGGGGGCCGCTCATGACAAAATGCTGCATGAGGGAGAGGGGGAGAGGAGGCCCCAGCAAAATGGAAGATTTCGGGGGGGGGGGGGGCCTGGGCCCCATGGGCCTCCCCTGGATACGTGCCTGCCGCTTATCAAGCGACTTTAAGAATCATTTATGCCTTGTCCGATTGTTCTTTTGTCTGGTACGTGCAAAACGTGAGTTTGGTGGTGTCGCATGGAATTCGCTGACTGCCACTGATGCGTCAAGGCTAGAAAATGTGCAGAAACGTTTTATTTGTCTTGCTTATGATAAGTATTTTGGTAGAAGGTTCTATTATGACTACAACGACATTCTTAAAAGGCTAGGTTTACAGAATTTATTGAAGCGAAGACTCTCTCGTGATATTTTATTGTTACATAAAGTAATTACCGGTCACATCGACGCTGATCTTTTAGGCTCAGTGAATTTTCATGCTCCTGCTCGATCTTGTTTTACCCCTCACTCTCAAGAAACATTGCCACCATTAACCCGCATGCAAGTCTCTTGAACAATGTTGACTCGCCAACTTTGGACGTTTTCAGTGATTGTATACCACATTCAAGTGCAATCTTGACTATGCACTGAGCCATGTACAGGACAGATGTCTCCATGAGATACTGCTGAATCTCTTTTCTTTTATCCAATCGTGGACATTTGTGCCACCATACCAAAACCTCACGGTTGTTCTAGGGCGCTGGGAAATAAACTATTATTATTATTATTAAAGTATAGGAACGATACTTCGCTATTAGATTCGAACCACCATTTGAGAACCTCTAATTTCATAAGTCGTGAGAATGCACAGAGAACCCGGAGCAAATTGTCGCGAGTGGCAACGGTGCCACGTCATCCAAAACATCCTTTCGTCGCGTCAAGGCAGAAGGCATGAATGACTCAATGTCATTTCGTTCAAACAACCCTTAGGTAAACAGGAAGCTCCATTTATCGTCATACGGCCGAAGATAACGGAAGGAAATGTCACTGAGCCTAGGCAGACAACGGTCATAAAAAGAGAGCTCATGAATACGCTGCAAGAAACAAAGGAAACACAACTGTAAAAAACAGAATGCCGTGCTCTTGTTTGATTTTTTTTTCTCGTCGGGAAGCAATGGCGCCAAAGTAGTAGCCACGGGCGTGCGTAAATTGCTTCCATTAAAAAAAGAAAACAGAAATCTAAATTAGTTTTGAATTTTTATTAAACACTTCACAAAAATATGCTTGAAGTATATGTTGTGTTTGTTAATAGCAGATTAAACGTATGTTCTTAGTATGGACGGCTTACTTGCCAGACAGGGTAAAAGCGTAAACCCCACAGCTAAAATACGAAGTACACTAAAAGTATTTTAAATACGAGGGGAAATAAAAATCAAGATGATATAAATCATGATATAAAACATTATTTAAATCGTGATTTTAATCAAGCCCGTTTTACTTTGATTTAAATCAAACCTTTCCTGTAAAATTAATTCCGGAACGCGTAATTTTTCATTTTACCGTTTGTCTAACATTAGATACTTTCTATGTATTTGTACCTATACAAAGAATCACCAAGCAAGAGAGATTTATACCAGGCTAAACACGAGTAAAATGCAATGCTCTTCTGAGCAAATAGGATAATCGAGCTTTCAATCTTCCACTTCGTAAATTACAGAACGTCCAATAGCAAGCAAATCAACACATTAAAAGAACTAGAAAGGTAACGTATTCTTGCAAGCAAATCAGAAGCGAAGAAAAGCACATAAGGCTTCTTAGCTAACCATAAAATCAAGCTGCTTTTTTGTTAATTATAAAAAGAGTTGTTAATAAAACTGTACTTTGTATTTACAGCAATTCTTTTTTTCCCGATGTTATCAGTGATTGTACGGATTGATCGATCAATCTGCCATGTTTAAAACGACAGGTTGTGATAAAGAGTAGCTAATTTTGAACTAGAGTGACTTAAATCAAATTAATTTGATGGAAATAAACAAATATGACTTATTTAAATTTTTTCACGAACATCATGATTTTTGTTTTTTCTAATTAAAGTACAATACAATACAATACAATACAATACAATACAATATTTATTTTGCGTGCTTACCAACAGCCGGTTGGCCTTTGCAGTTGGCCTTTGCGGTGTGCATACACTTCGGTATACAAAAATGTACAAGATGTTCTTTATAGGCTTTACATGTGTTTCAAAAATATGTAAAAGCATGTGGTCGGTTTAGGGCAGGATATGGTGAGGAGGATATAATATAGATCAACTCATGTTTGCAAACAAACCGGAGCGCCTCTAGCGGACGCCACAGGCGCCGCGCATGCGCCGATGGTGTGTGGGCAACAAGCTCGCCGTCGCCCAACAAACAACTATCGAAATGCAATGTTGTCGGCGTCGGTGAGATCCCCGTGCTCTTTTTCGCGTTGGAATTGTTCATTCTGCGACTTCCTGTACAATGTCTGACTCACCTGAGCGGCCTTAGCGAAATTAACTGAGGCTCGTTACACCGCAAAACTTTGCGTGATTAAAGTGACATGCGATGATTCATTCCGCGTGGACGCCGCAGAATGGAGCTAAAGCCTGATTCGCACGATGAGATTCCGCTCGCAATTTTTCAGTCGTGACGTCGATCAGGCTGCAAAATCGTGAACCGTAGCTGAGATGGTCGACGTCGATACTGAGAAACGCAAGCAGAAATCAGACCAAGTGAATCAGGCATAACAAGTCAGTGATGGCCACTGGGAACAATGATCAACATCTCCTTGTATCTACTGTTTACACCGAGCCTGCTTACCTCAACCAACCTTCAAACTTAAAAGCCTTTTGAGGCCTGCACTTACTTCTTACCGCAATTACCAGCCCACGTTTGGTCTATACTGGCCTGCGCGGTGTCGTCTAAAAGAGCAGACGACAGTTTCGAACGATCAGGAGGCCGTTTGAACTTGAAGACGCAGTGAACGTATACGTCCGCAGGTGGTCCGCACAACTGGACGGTTTTCCCGCCTTCATGTTAGAACAAAACAAATAAATCTAATGACCACAAGTGTCCGTGAATTCAACCCAAAGTGCTTCCCAGCCAAGCAATCGTGGTCCGACGGCGTCTGGTTTCCGCTTCACGGCACGTATCCACGTTCTCGGACGAACCGAGCACATGAATGCTGATTGATACCTTCACACCTTTCTTGACTCTTTTGGTAATGCCCCAGTCGCGGCGTTCTGACGAGAAGGCAGGTTTTTGTCTGTTTTCTTTCAAAACAACGGACGAATGCACGTCGTGCATGGTGACTTCTGCCCACAGCCCCAGACCGGAAGTGCGCTCGACGCGCCATTACCGCGCCGTGTGTCGTAACAGAGTCGAGTTCGTGTGTAGGCAGTTAATCGTCACGGTAAGTCGGATAATTTTTTTTATTTATTTATTTACAATATACTTGAAAACCATCAAACATTTCATTTCATATATATATATTTTTCCTCGGGGCCCAAGGCATCA